>JANTQH010000050.1:0-235615 GCA_032988465.1 Onygenales sp. PD_10 | reverse complement strand
GAGGGGGGGCGGCGCAAGCCGGGAGCGAGCAAAGCGAGCGCCATGCGGCTTGTATAACGTTAGCAAAAAAACGGAAAACAAAGGCGAGTTCCCATCCTCAATTACATCCACGCAATGCAACTAACGGTGTCTCTGGCCAAAAAACCAATGGTCGATCGACCATTTCCACGACCCGCGTCGGAAGGATAACAAAAAGAAGAACAATAGAAGGGAAAGAAGCATGTACACGTTAGGGTAGGAGCGGCGGGTGAGGGCTAGAGAATATCTACCAAGAAGTAGGGATTGGAGGGCGGGATGAAGTCTAAAAGTGGGAGAGGTGGGGAGGTGGAAGGCGGAGGATAGGGAGAGAGAGGCTAGAAAGAAGCGTCGGATGAGAGGGTTAGGTGATAAGAGATGATGTTGGTGAATGGCAGGAGTTTCGGCGAGAGGTTTGTTTTTGGGTGAGATGGATGCGCAATGGCTGGAATGGTTATGGAGGAGGGTAGTCGTCGTTCGCGGCCGTTTTACTTATGAGATACCAACGATCCCAGTTCTGGTGGAGTAGACTGGAGGATTTGTTCACATTATTGAGGATGCAGTGCGGTCTGCAGGCTGTAAGGGAGGCGATGCCGTAACTTGAAACGGAGCATAGGGGACTTCGAAATGCCGGGCGAGTGACGGAAAAATCGCTTGAGGTGATGCGAACGAAAGGATGAATTCAAACCGGAAGGTATGGGGCATCTAGGCTACCGCTTCCTGGAGTTTCGTCGTTGTAGCGGTATCTTTGGTTGAAAGTACGCTCACTGCCGCTTGTAAATCACTGATCGTTTGGTGAGAAACAGCCAACGAATAAAAAACGGAGTTGTGTTTCGCTTCCCAGTTCTCTTTGTCTGGCACTGGAGAAACGGGTGGTTGCTTATGTTGAACTAAATCGTCCGTTACGCGAGGAACCGTAGATGTTTGACTTTGGGATCCCAAAACTTGGTGTTTGTACCTCATGTAGAAGCTCAACTGATCCCGCTCCTGCTCCATCCGCAACTCTCGTTCTGGATCGTGGTCGCCATAATCAATAGCCATCCGAATTTGCTCTTCGATTTGTTTTGCGAACTCGTAGCACCTCATGCCTATGGGCTGGTCGGCGTATGCACTCGGTAAAGCTTCTTCAGCAGCAGTGCGCCACTGCTCTATGGCCTTTCGGACAGAAATTCGGAGATCTCTCGTGTTGGTGCCGCGCTTCCAGTCAAGACCGCTATTAACCGCAGCCCGAATGATGGCCTTTGACAACTGGTGCTTCCCACAGCAATTGCATAGTATTACCATGTAGAGAATCAGCCGCTCAACCACAGGTTCCAAATGTGCCTTTGTAGACATAATGTATGAAACCGCTCTTAATAGGATATCTCCGCCCTTTCTCCAATTTGGTGTTCCTGAATAGAATCGCATGTAAGATCCCAAAACAGCAGCACTCTCATTGTAGCCGCCTTGCCGGGCAATGTGGAGCCATGCGTCTGCTCTGTGGGGTTGATTAAAACTGAGTGCGGCGGAAATTAGAGCATTCATCATATATGGATGTCGAGGTTTCGGGGGAACAGCGACTTCTAGATCTCCTACTCTGACGGGCTGCCATAAAATGGGCATGTTGATAGGAGAGCTGTGTCCTTGGAGAAGACGTAAAAGTCCGTCGAAGCCGAAAAGATCTCTGGTCTTACTGTAAAAATTGATCGCAGAAACGATGACAGGCGGTGTCATCAAAAGCCTATGGCGGAATAAGGAATCGATGATCATATTCACAATGTCATTTTGTCTATATCGTGTAAATTGCGTGATCATAAGCTCAGCGGTCGTAGGCAAAATCGGTTCCTCCGAAGCTAATAAATTTTTAGATATAATCAAAAGGAGTTCGCGGAGTTGAATTTGGTGGCTGTTGTAGAGCTCAAAAGCCTCTTTCAAGTTGTTGTGTAATTCCTGGCGTTCCTGTCGAAGAGCCGCTTGTTCTTGAATGCTAATATTCTTAGCCAAGTCATCAAACTCTTCATCCCGATGATATTTCAAACGCGTCAGCCGCTTTCGAATAGAGTCTAACTCTTTAAGAAGATCTTGCGCTTGAAATCCGGGGCGTTCTGATCCATCCCCGTCTGTTGGCGCTACGCCACCATAGGTATGAGCGATGCTGGGCCGGAGCAACAACTTTACGGCCAGCTGCCTCAGTGCGAGGCGTTGGATAGCCTTCTCCCGCAAAACATCACGACCACCAAGATCAAATTGTCTCCAGTACCGTTCCTCTTCGGTTATCGTGTCCGTCGTTTCGGTCAATCCCACGTCAAGAATATCAGCGATCATTTCCGGGCGATCGCCGTGTGGGGTTGGGACCGTTGGGGTATTGTCCTGGGTGGCCTCCATTGGCGCTTGGCTGAAATGCAGAAACCTTTCCACCTGAGCAAACTGGTTCGGGGCAGAAGCTGTACTGTATTGTCGCCTCTGCATTGGCAAGGCAAGTTGACGAACTTTCCTTCGCGTGGCCATTCCCTCCAATATTCGAACTTCCTCGTCTTGCAACTCCTTCACCTCCTCCTTCACAGCCGCGATCTTCTGTTCCAATTGATTCCGCCTCTGAGCCTTAGTCTCTATATCATACATTATGGCCGTCGCGAAAATCGAGGAGTATAGGATGGTGACGGAGTTTCCGATGCGGAGCCGTTGACGGCTGGCAGCCGCTGTGGATCGTTCAGCAACCACATTGGCGCCGGTGCGCAGACAGGACACACAGCGACATGACTGCGATGACAGAGCAGTTCGTGACCAGAGGCCCTGCATTATATTCGCATCATAGGTTGACTTGATGAAAGCGGGAGTCCGAGAATTTTGGGCGGGATGGTCGAAATTGGGACGTCGGAAGTGCGGGCTAGCGGCTCAATTGGGCTGATTAGATTCCCGATATCGCCGACATGAGTGACGAGATAGATAGAGCCCAACTACAACAGTATAAGGGCATCGAGGGGGCCAATGGCGGGCGTGGTGGACGGTTGAGTGATATTTATTTCGTGATGATGTCGGACAGGTTTGGCCCGGAATGATTTAGTTCGGGTGGGCTGCGTGCTGCAAACAGTGCAAACAAGCTTACTGCCGAGAACGTCCAGGACAAACAGACGACAAAGACGGGCTGACAACAACATAAATATCCTGCACTCCCCTCCATCTCCAGCTATCCAGGCCGAGCAGCGCTAGCTTTGGTTACTTGCACAATGCTGAACATATTAAGCTCGCTGGTGGCGGTCCTGGCCGCGACGAGATTGTGTCTCGCGCATGGCGCCCACGCCGACGAGGAGCACAACGACATTGAGGATTGGGCTACACGGCATATGATAGGTGAGGAGGACGTCGTACATGGCCGCGGTCTTTTTTGGTATATTTTGCTGACTGCTAGACTACTGTAGAGGAGCATCACATTGGGAACTTTGACGCTGGATCCTTTTTCATGCTTCACGACTACGATAACTCAGGGGCATGGACCGCCGACGAGGTGCGGAGAACCTACGGCCTTGACGACGATTCCAATTCCGGATTGTCAGAAGAACGAAAACAACAGATCCTCAAGGAAATATTTGGAATCTTTGACCCTCTGAAAACGGGTGTCATATCGCAGGGGGATTGGATGCGCCTGTCAAGGGAGGGCAAGAAACTACCAGACTTTGGCACGGGCCCTGGCCACCATGGCGATATGGAATACGAATATGAAATCCACCATTTCGAGAAATACCATGGCGACGGTGCGACGGAGGCGGACCTCACCCATAAGGAGGATATTGAGCACTTCAGACTCCATGACCACGCCGAAGACGCCCAGGCCGCGTTGGATCAGTTGGAGCAAATGGCGATCGTCGAGGCGAATATTCCCGCAAAGTTCCTCAAGAGCCCGAGCTTATAAACGATATGATGCGATGATGGATTGAGTTCTGTGCTATATTTCGATGTACATGCTGTTTCTATGTTGTCATATTTCTTGAATGAGCGTTTGATTTTACATATTTGTTGAGCACCATGCTTGGAAGATATTTTTTGATGGGATATGGGAATACGATTTGAGCGCCTGTTATTTTGTGCATTGCAACGCCTATTTCATTAATATTTCCCCTTTTTTCGTTGGACCATGTTCCATGCAAGCAAGCATTAGAGAATATAGATCTCTATGTTTTTCATTTATTCTATTCTTCTCCTCGCCCATCTCCTGGCGGGATATAAATATCAAAGACACAGTGCATAACTCCTGGCGCATAGGTCTTCACTCGTTCCGCATGAACACACTCTGCTTTTGGAATGACAGCAGGCTTCGTGTCTTCACTGCCTCTGGATGACCGAATTAGATGGTCAAAGCCTTGGACAACATCTTTCTCCATCTTCTCAATATCCCTTACATCCACATTCTCATGAACATGCACCCAACCACCCCTCTGCACATCCAGAATCCTCACCGCCCCATCCCACGCCGGTTTCGACGTCGGCAACAAACCAAGATTAACATGTCTAATGGGCTTCCACATATTGCCTTCTCCTTTTCTTTCCATCGCCCCCTTCACCCTTCCCAGCACATCCGCCGCAAACCTATTATCTCCATGAAAGACCACCGCACGGTCTTCCTCTCTCAAGCTATCAACCAACCCTTCAATCCCCCCTTCCACATCCAAATTCCCCGACCCCCTATCAACCCTCACAATCCTGACCCCCCACCCATTCTCCTCACACCCCCTCCGTAGCCCCTCAATGGACCACCCATTAATCTCCCATCCCCAAACCCGCCCTACCCCGCGCTTCAGGTACGAAAAAACAAAATACCCAATACCAGCGTACATATCCACAACAGAAACATCAGACAATGACTGGTCCAATCTCCTTCTCCCTCCCCCTTTACCCAACCCATCCAACCCCTCAAACGTCCCCTCCAGCCCCAAAATCCTCGCCTTCTCCACCACATTCCCCCGACTAAACATACTATGCAGCGGCGCCCAAACCTGCACCACCCCGCGATTCTGCACACAGCGAACCCACAACGCAGATTCCAGCGCCGCCTGTGTCGGATATGCCTCTTTGTCCTCCTCCCCGCTAGGTCCTACCCCGCCGCCCACACTCACACTGCCATCAAGACAGGAAGAAGATGAAGGAGAAGCCCGTCCCAGCTTCTCCTCCCCTTCCCCCTCCCCGAAATCCCCAAAGAGCGGCACCAGCCCCATCGGGCTGCGGATGCGGTTTTCAACCGCGCCACCGCCGCCGCCCATGGTTGGCGCGATGGGCGCGTTCATGGCTATATGCGTTATGCCCTTTGATGCGAAGGATGATGCTATACATGCGTATAGCTCCTGACGCTGGGCTGGGGGGAGGGAGGCGTAGAGTGCGGCCCATTCTGGCGGGGAGGAGAAGGCGTTTGAGGGGAGGAGGAGGAGTGGGGGGTAGATTGTGAAGCGTTTGGGGAGGGCGGGAGGGTGATGTTGGTGTTGTTTGGTATTTAAGAAGTTGATTATGCCGATTTGGAGGGGGTTGGATTTGGATGGCTTTTTGGGCTTGGGGTTTGGGTTTGGGTTTGGGTTTGGGATGGAGTTGGTGTGTTCGTTTAATCTGGAGGGTTCTTTTTTATCATTATCGTTCCCTCCGTTATCGTCTAGATTTGGTCGTGATAGTACATCATCCTCCGCCGCCGCGGACGTTGACGAAAGCGGTGTTGATATTCCGCTGGGCGACCCCGTTGGCGGGGTCATTTTGGAGAAGCGCGGGGTACGGCTTGATATGTGGATGTTTGACTCTTCCCGGTATCAAATTTCTTTTCTGATGATATAGTGATAATGAATGAAGGTTGGAAAACTGTTGCATCTCATTTGCTGCGTTGGGTTGATATGAAGACCAAAAAGTCCAAGGCTGGTTCCATGCCAAGAAATTCCTCCCAGACTTTCCGCCCCGAGATCCATAAATTGTTGTGGACGGCAAAGCTGAAAACATAGCCTCGAGGCGGGAATATAAATCATGCTTTTGTTATTTCGGAATACTGAATCCTTTTAGATCATTGTCTCTGTTCTACCTAATAAAATAAATTGCAGTTTTTGAACTGTGAACAATGTGTCCACGTGTATTGGAATGTTAAAGAATTACCTAAATAAATAGGAGGGATAACTATCTATCCTGAAGCTAGAGACAGAACAAACACTAAAAAATGAAAGAAAAGGAACCAAATTTATCCTGGCACGCTCTCTTGGCCCTCATGCTAAATTTCTATACATCCCTTTCCTGCGTACATATATAACTTTTATGAGACCCAATCCGCACGCCAAAACAAAGGCAAGAATAACATATAAAATATCATCCTTTCACAAATTCTCCCCGCCTCATTGGGCTTTCTTTGACAAACTCGGCAAACACATCCAAATCCCCAAATCCACAACCAAAATAGCCAACACAATCGGCTGCAACACCTGTACCCCTCTAACTTGCGCAATGGCGCCCACAGCGAACGGCAAAATAGTGGCCCCTGACGCACCCAGCGCAGCAGCAAAGCCTATCGCACTGACATGCAGATGTTTCGGAAGCAGCTTCGTAGCTGCCACAATCGCTGCAGGAAACAGGGGTCCCAAAAAGAATCCAAGAAACGCAGCCATCACTGCCGAAACGACGAATTGTGGGATAAGCCAGAAGAGCAGCTGGAGAGCGACGGAGATGATTAGATATACGGCGACGGCGCGCTTTTCAGATTTGAACAGGCGCGGAGTTACGAAGCCAAGGATCACGCGGCCGACAGTGATACCGGCCCAGAAGCCTGTGGAGGCCATGCCGGATGCGAAATTTGATGCGTGACGGACGCGGATCATAAACGTGACGATCCACCCACCAAGGGCAACCTCGATGCCGACGTATGCGATGAGGAAAAACGCGCAGATCCAGGTGACTTTGTTCTTCGCCGCTTCGGCGGTGCGGCTTCGACCGAAGATCTTGGCAAGTATGACATCGCGCTTGCGAACCTGTTGCTCCTCGTTGGAGAGCCCGTTGTTGTCCGTTACTTCTCTCATGCGCGGGTGTGCTTCCCGGTATTGGGCGCCCGTTGCGTTCCAGAATGTGGTTGCAAGAAAGACTAGTTCTAGAAAAGCGGCGCCGGTGACGAGGTAGTAGAACTGGTACCAGGTCCAATCTGCCTTTGTGATAAGGCTGGTTGCAATCGTGGGTGCCAATAATGCGCCTAGGCCATAGCATCCGTGTACCAGGCCGAGAAGCTCATTGGCATTTGCCATTGCGCCCACCCATGCATTCCAGGCCGCGTCTGCTAAGCCATTTCCAAGACCGGCGATGATGAAGGCGATGACTAGGACAGGATAGGGGGGGTGGATGCAGACTATGATGTAGGCAATCAAGTGCGCCAGGGGGCCAATAATGGCTACTCCTCTTTGCCCGAATCGCATGTGTATCATGTTGTTCATCAGAGCGGAGGCGACGTATCCTACTAGGGGGGAGAGGAAGACAAGGGAGATGACGGTATAGGAAACGTTGTAGTAGGTTTCCAGCTGGCGGGCACGGAGGTTAGTGTTGGAACTTTCGAGCTGATAACGGGATATTTTACTCATACATAAGGTATAAGGGCCTGCGCAATTGGAATTCCGTTAGTTAACTAATTGCTCTTGTATAACCAATCTCTCCGACTTCGTGTATATTAATTGTTAACTCCGAGACACTCACACCATAAGCAGCATCGTTGATTCCCAAAATGATAAAGCTGTAATTGGCCGCCAGAAAACGCAACACATTCCCCCTGGGATAATTCCAGCGCTCTGGTGCATTGGAAGCTATACCTGGACCGGGGTCTCCGAACCCGCCATGGGAGGAGCTATGCGATGATTCGGGTTGCGCAGGCAGGTTTATGCCATTGCTTTTCGTGCTCGCAGTTCGACTGGGAGGTGGGATAGTCGGCTGCAGCTCCATGACCATAGTTGAGCTTCCATTGGCGCGCTCAGCAAACCGTGAGGTCATCTTCCCAAGGCCGTTCAAGGCCCTACTGCCGCGGGGTCTATTATCGAATGGAGGGGTATATAACAGCAATGCAAAGCAGCTCAATTCTATGAGAGCTATGTCGGCGGGGGGGATTTGCGGTAGAACTTGAAGTCAAGTCTTCGATCAGGATGGGAGTGAGCCGAAGCTAAGTTATATAGCTGCAATAATTAAGTCTGACTCTGGAGATCCATCTCATTATGTCAATGTGATCAATGTGTCGCGGCCAAATCTTCTCTGCTGGATACTTCGTCTTCTTCAGGCTAGCCCACACGCTCTCGGTCCAGGGATGGGGAAAGCTCCGAATCGGCATCAGCAGCCAGCAGTTTTATTAACATGTTCCGGACGCCAAGCGGGCTCTCAATGACCCACGCAGCAATTCTTCGGCGGGCGGGGAGTCGGTGCGAGAGCCGGCTAAAAGAAGGATTGTTAGCTAATTAATTGAACGAGACGCGAACACACTGACCACAATGGCACAGCCCAACCGTCGCGTTCGTAGCTCGTATTTCGTATTCGACGGTTTTGTGGACGGGTTCTGCTGATCTCAAACATCCTGCAACAAACGAACAGGTGCGAAATGATCCTGGCATCTTGCTTTTGGAGAAACCTTTGGCATTGCTGGGCTATTCATGCCATCTTTTTTCATTGGCGTCATCACGGCTTGCAACGGGGTTGGCGACGTCCAGCTTTAATGATGTCAAAACTCCAATCTTCCATTGCCCAAGGCCTGATGGTCTATCATAGCATCGACGAGCCGAGGAAAATGCCCTATCTTGACACCAGTGGTCAGCCTGGACGCTTTATGATTCCTGGATTCGCACTACCTTGGTATGGAGGTTTGCAAGGGCATTGCTCATCTGTGAGCTGCTGTTTTTGATTTTCTCCCATCTTTCAATAGGTCTTTTCATCATTTGGGAAGTGCCAGAGACTAGGAGAAGTGGGATGGCAGCGCATGGGTTTTCAAAAGGTGCGTGAGTCGCACAAACCATCCCCTTCTGTGAGACCTCAGGTGCGGCAAAATAGCATGGGCTTCAAACTTCTTCTTCTTGATGTCTGCATCCACAACACAACATTGTGGCAGGTTGGGATCTAATGTCTGCTTTACTGGCTCTCTCCGTTCTCAGATACGTCTTCCTGGACCATCTGAAGGCTGGCTTTATTATGTATTAGCTCTGGTGTCCTATCATCTGCCAAATCAGTAAGATTGCAAGGCATTGGAATGTTTTTTCTCTTCTTTTCTTTTCTTTTTTTTTTACCATCATTGACCTCCAGTTCCGCTTTCCTAGTTCTTTGCCCTAGGAGTTTGCTTCAAGAGGCCCAATATCACCTACAAGCTTGTCACAATTTTATGCCACCCAATTTTTCCATTTCTGTCCTGCTGATACAAAACTCATGACGACATTTGTTTCTCTGAAATCTGTCCAAGGGAATGAACACATGAGCCACCCTTCGGCTCATAGAGCTCAGCTGCTTGTTAGTTCTAGGTTGCCAGCTTAATGACCATCCAACACCATATAAACTCCACCAGCCACACAACTCGATGCGATCCCAGCGTACCCGTGGTGCCGCGACGGTAGCGGGTCGAGAGGCAGTTGTGCGGAACGTCTTATATACTCGACTGTGCAAACTAAGGATCACACCTGATTCATCAATTGTTTGTCAGATTGAAAGGGAGTGAGTGAATTCAAGACCAGTTCAATTCTAAGGTCGCTGCGGCCGACATTAGTACAGGGGAATATGAAAACATCGGAGTATCTGGACTAAATAAGGGATTTGGAACTGAAAATGGGGTATTCCACGGACAAACTTGGAAGAATGAAGAACCTTTGAGATAGGGCCATCTAACCTCCTTGCTTGGTGTGTCCGGGGGGGTCCTCCGGCGGGCCACGGCGGGGGTACGGAATTACCTCCTAGTCAACGCTTTTTTTAGATCTATGGCTCTGGCCCCCAGCAATAGATGCAGCTATCACAAAGGGGAGCAGAAAGTTCGCAGATATTGACTTGCTTGGATTGAAGAATACTAACAATGGCCCAACTATCTGCGAACAGTACCTCGTTTTTCAGCAGAGTAGTTTTTGCCTGCATTCCCACTGGCATAAAGGGGATGCGATGCCACAAGATAACATACATCCAGGGGAAACTGGTCAATCATCCCTGGGTTTCAAAGCGTCTCTAACCCCAATTTAGCTAGCAAAAGCAATGAAGCCTGTCTCAACGAAGGGACGATTGGCAAAAATCTGACATACATAGCTAAGGAATGGTATCACAGAGTAATTGGCCAAGTGGCTATCTGTTTAACTACTAGTAGCCAAAAATGAAAGAAGGTTCATCGTCAGATATTATTAGTATATACGGTGCCCCTTACGGTGAATCTCTACAGTTTAGTTGGTTTAAATATATTTGAAGAGGTTCAACGTTCAAAACTCTTACTATGCGTACTACTAAAATACCGAATGCCTTGCAGACCACAAGGTCCGCGGGCAGCAATGCGGGAGGTAGTATCAAGCAGAGGCAGGAACCCCCCCACGGTCACGTGATGTTACCTCGCTTCTTTAGACCAATCATATCACGCCGCCCTGCCAAGACTCCCAATTGGGACGGGGGATCCACAATCAGCAGAGATTCAGCCAACATAATTCAAGGTTAAACGGGGGGCTCCACAGATTATTCAAGACTTTATGCTGGCTTCACCCCTGCTAAAAGCGGATTCTGTCTCAATTGGGAGTCTTGGCAAACAATCATGCACTCTGATTGGGGTAAAACTGAACCTTGGAAGTGCCTTGGGCAGTCCTGTGACTTCCCTTTGCAGCGTAGCCCCAAGGTTGCAGTTGCAATGCCTTTATGATATGGAGATTGATGAATTCACCATCTCTGTTCTCTGTACAACCTCACTGATGCACTGCCTTGACTCCTGAAACATGAGTGGTTTTCCAGAAATAATAGAGAAGGGGAGCTGAACAGGCAAGACATCTCCCTCTTTGCCAATCACAATGTGGAATGTTGTTGTTATTCATAATCAGCCTTATCTGTGTGACTGCTGGCTGATCAACCTGACAGACATTTCAAAAAAGAGATTGGTTTTCGGATCCAAGAGCAAACCGTCATCGTTGGTCAGCATCCATCATCGATCGGCTCTGCCCCATGTCGGGGCTCGGAGCTGAACGAACCAACGTCGGGCCCCAATTTGTCCGCTTCATGCCCAGCATGGCGGCTTCCTGGGCATAGCCACCCCGATGGCTTAGCGCACCGAGCCAAGTTAAATCAGCCCTGCAGCCCCAAGAGTGACGTTGACTATTAATAATTTCATCATTTCGTGCTTATTCTTGTTCTTTTTTTAAATTCTTCAGGGGAACCAGCCAGGCGCGATCTTTGACCATATCCCCCGCAAAGGATTGAATCCGAGTCCATTGCTGCTTCGATAAGTTGTTATCAACCCACAATGCAGAAGCGAACGTCTCATAACAAGTCCCGGAGGGGATGTCTGAATTGCAAGAAACGCCATGTGAAGGTGCGCTTGACGTCAATTCCATTTTCCTAAACCACCAGCAGGATTGATCGGTCGATATCCCCCGGGGGGTGGGGGGGGGGAGGGGACCGGAGAGTTTATAACACGTAGCGATGGATATATTCTGACTGCTATCCGCTCAGTGCGACGAACAAGGCCCACCTTGCGCAAACTGTGTCGTTCGGAAGAGCGATTGCGTTTATCCATCTTTCACCGAGACGAGGGCCAAAACAAATGCCAGAAAGAGACGAACAACAACGACGAACGTGAGCACACTTACAAGGCGGTCCAAAAAGGAGTCACCGGCATATTCTTCAGGAAATGGCTCCATTTCTCGCTCGCAATCACGCTCGCCGCCCAGTTTTTCTTCACAATCACGCTCGTCTCCCAGTTCCGACTCATCTCTGTTCTACCCATCTAGCTTCGAATCCCCATTCCAATTTTATCCTTCAAGTTCTGCTGTGACCTTTTCCAGTACAATGGAATCAGATCGATTACTAGAAATGGAGCTGATGCATCGATGGTCGACAAGGACATATACCGGACTATACAGCATGCCTGCAGACACGCCGTACTTCCAGACCACCATTCCGCACGCTGCACTACGACGGAGTTATGTCATGAACAGTATCCTTGCTGCCGCTGCAGTTGATCTAGCTGTATCCGCCGTTGAAGGCCCACAGGCTGAAAAATACTACTACATGGCACTGAAGTATGGTACCCAAGCGTCCGCCGGATTCCGCACCGAGCTCGAAAACATCAACGAAGAAAACCTGCACATCCTCTACCACATTAGTGCCCTTTTAGCGGTCTGGAATTATACTATGGCCGGCCGGCACGGCAGCACGCTAGACCGCATGCACGTCATCTTCGATATGTTCTTCGGTGCAGCCACGATTGCCTGGACAAACCCCAAGTGGCTAACTTCCGTCCCCTCCTCGTCCCGCGATGCCATCTATCTCAAACCTCTCACAATGGACGTCGTAGACGCCAACACGCTTACGGCACTCGGTTATCTTGCCACTGTCAGCCGTCAAATCCATGTGCGCCCAATAAGAACCCCTATCGCGATGTTCAACCTCGAATTCGAAACGGAAGGCCCCCTGCTAGCTAGCGAGGCCTACCGCATACCCATTGCCCAACTGCGCTACTCATTCGCCGAAGACGCGGTCGACCGGATCAAAGGCTACGTCATGTCATTGATCACTGTGGGCGGGCCAGAATTTGTAGCCGCTGTGAAAGCCCACGAACCCATGGCTCTATTCATGCTAATGTATTTTGGCGTCCTGGTAAACCGGTCTTCCAGCCAGGAAACAAGATGGTGGTTAGGTACCGCGGGGAGGGATATTGTAAGCGAGATTTCGGATATATTGGAGAATTCGCCCATTGCCCGGATTCCGGAGGGGAGGTTAGGGATGTCGTGGACAAGAGAACAGGTGGGGTTGCCGCCTTTGGCAGATGTTGGTCTTGGTCAGAGTTTCTGCTCGTTGACGGAGATTGAGAGTCTTTTTTTGACATGATGAGTGAGAGCAGAGAGGTTTGCTCTTTACAATTATTCATTTTTTATAGCATGACGGTGTATGGAGTTCTCCCCACTGAATTTTCCGTTGTGATTTCCTATTCTTTTTTCCACCTCGGCTCATATCTACTTTCATGATTACCCATAGCCTATTTAATTATTTCTCCGTTCCTCCAGGCATCAGGATGCTAATCTCCACTCAAGCCAGCTCATCTATAAAACTATTCACAGGCTGGACATCTACTTTCCTACATTATCACAGACGCACTGGCTACCCTAGATTATCAATAGAACTCATGGCTACATCACCACAGCGCCTACTCTCAAACTATCAATCTTGTGCCAAGTACACCCTGCCTATCGTTTAACTATAGCATCAAACACACCGACCACACTCTAAACTCCCAAATTTCTCCTCCCTTCCAACACCCACCCCCCATCCCTCCCCCAACCCCTCCCCTTGCTCACGGGCTATCCCCCTGCGTAATCGACTCAGGATCATAATCCCCATAACAGACCGTCAACAGACCCCCATCCTCCCTCCCCGCATACATTTCCTCAAACTTGGTCTGATTCCAGTACGCCTGCCTGACCCCCGGATGACCCTCGACATCCACAACCTGAAAGCCCTGGCCTATAATCGCCCCGTCCCCACCCGCAGTCCCATCCGCCACCCGGCCCGTTGGAGTCCAGAAGGGAAATCCAGCCGGCGTGGTCCAGGCCCAGGCTGTCTCGCCGCCCGTGAGCGTGCTGTTGTCGGGCGTGAAGCGGAGCGGGGCAAAGGCGCCCGGTGAGGTGTCGATGTATAGTGAGTCGCGGTAGGTGATGTAGTTTCTGCTGCTTGTTTGTTCGGTGAGGTGGAGGAGGAGGTCGTCGGTTAGTTGGGCTGGTTGGGGTGATATGTGGGCATGAGGTTAGTATAGTTAGTAGTTTTGTTTGTCTACCTACTACTCTGGATGTACTTGTACTGCCAATTCTTCCCTCTAGGAATTACCGCGTAGCTGATGATAGTAGGTTCCCAAGGGATGTTCCAGATAAGTAAAATGGGAACATACCGAACCATGGGAATGACCTTTCGGCTGGGAAGTCGCCCAGATCGCCTAGACAGGACTCGGTACCGGGCTTGTTGCGGCAGTAAAGGCCTCCTATGTCAAACGGCTCGCATGTTAGAAGAATCTGTTTGAATTCCATAGTTACCACCCCCCAATGCGGAGGTGAGAAACGGATTGGACGGACAAAGCGTACCATCTGCATAGGACCAGAACTGATCACATAGCAAGATAACATTCGGGAGAACCTCCTGTCCAAGAACAGTAGTACGAGTGAGGAGCAAGAAGGTTCCTAGGAGTGTGGAGGAGAGGGTGTGTTTCATGGTGGCAATGATGATGTAAATGACAATGGCAATAGTCAGGATGCACTCAAAGCAGTAGTTAGAAATGAGATTCAATCTTAGTATGCTTGTCCAGGAGGTACGTGACTGAGTTCCTCTATCTACAGACAGGTCTGCCTCGAAAAAAGGGGGCGCAACATGATCTTATTTATGTTGCATGCCAAACGGTAGAACATGGCAGTTTATCTGCCCCAACTCTTAAGAGCGAAGAGGCCCCTAATGGCTTGATAGTAGGAAATATTTCGATTTTTCCCGGGCCAGCTCGAGAATAGAGTCATTTCCCTTGCATGAAGTTGCCTTCGTGACCATGAACATGGATGTTTTTGTCATTCCACTCCTAGCAGAGGACGGGGCTTGAGAAGGCTATAATGAGACAATGAGAAAGCTGCACCGGCCTCCCCATCGAGCGAAATAAGGACTTGGGGGGTAGTGGTAGGGTAGCTTGTGGCGTCCGGGGTGTTGGGATCTGGGTATAGATAGATACTGGGATGGGCTTTGCGGGGTAAGGATGGCTCTCCTCCTGGATAATAGGTGATATACCTCGACAAGTAAGGGACAGGTAGAGCTTGGAGCTGTCAAGCTGGACTAGCTGTTCCCTGCTTGGGAAGCATAAACACTGATATGTTGGAGATCGATCGCCTGGTATTCAATCTGTCAGCGGTTCTTGAAACAAGTTGAGCTGGTAGACATCATGGGGACTCGGAACCATAACCGACGGAACAGCCGCTGAGTTGGGTGGGGAGCAAATGTTAATAGGCTAATATGGTCGATGGCCAAGGAAGATGCTTGATTAACATGCACGTTTGGACAATGGTATTTGGAATATTAGCCTGTGCTGAATGCACGAGGTCTCTATACATACAGAATGCAGCCCCCAGCGCTTCACGGGGCTGAGTGGCATGGGGGTGACAGACAAGGGGTTCCATTTCAGAAATTAGGATTCTGCATCTAGCCTTCGTACCTAAATTTTGGTAACCCAAAAAGCCAAATATAACTAGATCTTTCTCAAATTCTGCTCTCAAAATTTCCAGACACAATTTTTAGTCCTGTTCCCGAGGTGAAGGGGGCCTGATATTGTTTGCCAAAGGGCCCCTTTTATTTACACCAATATCCATGGGATTGAGATCATGGGGCAAACTCAAAAGTCTTTCCCCTCCACCGTTGTATTTAGGCTTTGAACACTTATCGCATTAGCGGGAAAGGATATGCCGTTTCAATGCCTCCTAGTACTGTGATAGGATTCGGCTCCGAAGCCAAGTGGCCCAGTTGCCCCTATTGCTTCAGCCACAGCATAATTGTGCTGTGGTGTCTCTTGGTAACAGACGACAATGTTCTTATGCGGTTTTCTATGCCCATATATCCGTGTTAGGTCTGTTTAGTAGAAGAGCAGTACAACGACCATGATGCCTCCCTGTCCAGTGTCGCATTAGATGCAGCCCCCTTCACCCCTATTTTAGTACCATTTTGACAGGACCTGTCGGTGCCACAGTTACCAAAGTTAAACCGACACTTTTCACACCTTGAGCCTAATGTTGGGAACTTGAAATTTAGACATCCACTACTTACATCGACACAATCCAAAAAGTTCAATAACTAGATAGATAGATACCCAGGAAACTATATCTCACCCCCCTCATCCACACCACCCCATCCTCAGAAAACCATTCAGGGCCGATCCGCGTGAACAATACTCGGATCATCCCGCACCTTATGACAAATCGTCAAATACCCCTCATGATTCCACCTACCCGCATACATCTCATCAAACATAGTCTGATTCCAATACGCCTGTTTGAGACCCGGATACCCATCCACATCAACCAGCGTGAAGCCTTGCCCGAGTACAGTACCCTCACCACGTTCCGTCCCATCCTTCGGGTCCCCCGTTGGCGTCCACAGTAGTACGCCCATCGCATCCCACCACGCCCATGAGGTCTCGCCGTCTGCGAGGGTTGTGTTGTCCGGTGTGAAACGCAGCGGTGCATAGGCGTTCGTGGAAGCGTCGATATATAATTGGTCTTGGTATACGGTCCATTCGGCGGAATCGGTTCGTTCCGCGAGGTACCTGAGGCCCGTGGTGGTGGCGAGGGCTATGAGGTAATCATTAGTAAGTTTATACTCATATTGGCGGGTTTCGGAGGGGCGGGGGTCAAGGGGTTAGGGGTCGGTCAGGGGTCAGGGGTCATGGCCAGGTTTGGTTCGAAGAAAAGAATAAGAATAGTTAAATGCGAAGATAATAACTCACATTGCCATGCAAATGACCTCTCGGTAGGAAAGTCTCCTAAATCGCCTGAGCACTCCATATCGGGTTCGGGATGACGGCAGTAAAGGCCTCCTATTTTGGCACATAGCCATGTCGTCAATCCATGAGCTCAAAATGGCACTCCGGCACAGAAACCGTTGAATGAATATGTTATCACGTACCGTCAGCATATGTGAACTGGTTGCATTCCGCAATAAAATCCGCGTTGACGGCGCCAGCAGCAAAGAGCAGAAAGCTTCCCGCAAACAGGGAGTGCCTCATGGTGATAGTGAGGGAAGACTTAGTATCAGGGTATGTAATTTGAAAATGATTGGGCGCGACAGTTATTTCAGACACTGGACTTGCCCGTTTATATTTCCTATCTTTCCCTCTTGATGGGACATGATCTCGTCCTATTTATATTCCTCTCGTATAACCAACCGCCTAACAATATATTTACATATTGCTTCAGTTTCATAGATGCGGCTATTTGGCAATTTCACGGTGGTCCGCGTCAAATTAAGTGTTTCTTGACTTGAAGGGATTTCATTTTGCAATCTTGTTTCAACATGGAAGCGTTTATTGACAATGTTTGTGGCCAGGGATGTTTTTGTCATTGCCCCCCCCCCCCCCTCTTCCCCCCCCTGAGGATAATATCTGCAACTGAGGAAACGAGCAGACCATAGAGAGGATCAAAGCTCGTTCACTCCTGTCCTCTGAACAGATAGGGATATCCTTGAGGTAGGCAGCTGGCCGTTGTCTCGAGCAGCCGAATGGGCAAATGGGCGTGCAGTAATCCCGTGTGTACGGTAGGTTAAATCACCTATGCAGCCCGGCACATATAACCAGGATGCTCATGATGCATCAGCTTCAAGTTCTTCCTAGCTTTGGAAACATGTTTCGAGCTGAAATACTCTGTCAAGAGTTTTCTTGGAGGGGGTTCATATTCAGATACCGGGGGTTAATTAGAGACAAACCGTTGGCGAAGGGGCCAATGGCGTGCGTCAGGACGGTGGCTTTTCTGGTTAAACTGGATAAACTTGATTTGAAGCACAGGATTCTACGTGCATGAAGCCGAGAGTCTTGGGAAGGGAAGTTTCCGGCTATCTTCCCCTGCCACTCCAGGGATGGATTCTGGATTTCCTCAACTCCGTAATGTTATTTAGTATCCTTGACAGCGAGCTGGAGGTGCCGTGAGGGTTCATGACATTCCACGTGCACTGGTTGATCCTCTGGTTCCAGTAGGTCTGTTTCGAGACCAGGATATCCATCCTTAGCTGAAGAGTCAGTTAACTAAATAATTACCCCTCACTATTTTGCATCCTAGCTCTCAGGTTCCCCGCCATCGTCCTCATCCTCCTCTCCTCAGCTTCTGCAGGTGAAGTCCATTTGCTGAGTGCCAGCCAGCAGCATAGTAAGAATGTCCTCCTCTTTCACTTCTGAATTGCTAGGTAGTCTCAGCGCGGCCCTGTTTTTCAACCTGAACGCAAGAAAAGAAAAAAAAACACTACTTTGGCATCCGGCAGAATGTACGTACGTGAATCTCGTTTCCCCGCAGTGGTGGATATGTAGCTATGATGTATTGACGTAATTTAGTAACTAGAGGCTATATGGAGGGGTACGGTGGCGGGCTATTATCTCCCGAAGGAACTGGCATGCACTTTGCTCAGAGGGTACATCTTTTAGTCAGTGTCACCTACTCTAGTCAAAAATGTATTAGAGCATCCTTATCTCCACGTCTAACAAGTGGAAGTGGGTTTTGCTGTTGATGATTTCCCTTAGGATCTCGGTCAGGTCATCGTCTGTGAGAATATATGCTATTTAAGTTAAGGACCGCCTCAGCGCTACAGCTTCACTACGGTCCCCCGGCGCGACCTCCCGTGCTTACAGTTGCTGCTATAAGGTTTCCTGTTGTTATTTCCTCCTAGTCTCGGAGATTTATATATTTTGCCGGGAAGCTTAAATACCGGTGAACCCCCCCGTAGATAGAAAGAATGCCTCATTTCGACATACCTTCACGAATTTGTTCCTGCATTCTGTTCGCTCGACACAGTATTCTGGCGCCAACATGAACATCGCCTTTGTAGGCTGCGGTTTCGTTGCCGCTTACTACGGCGACACGCTGCCGAACCATCCCGAGTTGCAGCCTCTAGCCGCATTCGATATCTCTCCCTCCCGCTTGTCGGCCTTTTCGAAGCGGTATAATATCCCCGCCGCCGCCTCTCTCCAGGCCATTCTGGACAACCCTGACATAGACCTCGTAGTCAACCTCACACCACCCGATACCCACGTCGAAATCTCCCGTGCCGCCCTACTCGCCGGCAAACATGTCTATTCCGAAAAGCCGCTCTCGCTCGAGGCTGCTGGCGCGAAGGAGTTGATCGCCCTCGCCGCGAAGCAAAATCGCCTGCTCGCGGTGGCGCCGTGCAACTTCCTCGGTGGGTCGATGCAGACTGTCGCTCGCCTTGTCCGCGAAAACGTCGTTGGCACCCCGCGAGTCGTCTACGCCGAGATCGACGACGGCCCAATACACCAGCTGCCGTACAACACCTGGAAAAGCGGCGCCGGCGCGGCTTGGCCGGCGGAGACTGAATTCCGCGTCGGCGCCACCTGGGAACATGCTGCGTATGAGGTCGGATTTCTGACTAACGTCTTCGGCCCGGCGGCGAGCGTCACGTCCTTCTCCAACACTCTTGTCACCGATAAGATGAAGGGAATCGCGCCGCAGGAGCTTGGCCCTGACTTCTGCGTCGGCCTCATCTCATTCCGCAGCGGCGTCGTCGCCCGACTGACTATCGGCACAATCGCCCGGCGCAACCGCTCGATAACCATCACCGGCGACACGGGCATCCTCCACCTACCGGAAATCTGGGACTACGAAGCGCCAGTCCAATTCGCACTCTCAAGAGGCTCCACGGCCGTCCCAGCCTCGCCGCTGCTCGTCGTCCCGCCGCCGACCACTCCTGAGAGCGTAGCAGATAAGCCCGGCGTGCCAACGCCGGAGCGAGGTATTCAAGTCGACACGCCGGCGGACGCGCCGCGGCAGTATCCAGGGGCATACCGCCAGGACATGTGCCTCGGTCTCGCGGAGATCGCTGCCGCCATCCGCGAGAAGCGCCGCCCGCGCATGGCAGCAGACCATGCGTTCCACGTATATGAAATCCTCCAAGCGCTGGATGACTCCGTTGCCGCGCCTGGGCATCGCGAGATTACGTCGGACTTTGTGTCGATCGATCCAATGCCCGCGCTGCAAACGGCCGCGTCGGACTGTACAATCTCGTGGTAGGCATCCGGAGAAAACTCGGCATAGAGAGATGAACTCTGGTAGGGAGGTTGAGCAGGAACACGATTGAATGGATGAGTTTCTGGATTGGCTTGTTGATCACAGTCCTGTATGTCGTGTCACTAGGCTCAAGGCTTGGCCCTCAGTGTGGCGTGTGGGTTGCTTGATTGATCGCGTGTGTGCAATGCTGTGGCTAATGCAATGTGGTGCAGTATGCATTGGGCCTGATGACAAGGCGCAGGGGCGCTCAACATGTGCGATGCCTCGCCGCGGGACTGGTGGCTTTCAATAAGATGAAAAAAAGTACCTATAGATTAGAATAGAATCACTAGCACAATCAACGATGTCCCGTCGAACTTCTTTAGTTGGCATTTGGGTGCATGAAATCTTTAAAGAAATATTGCAAGGTTCCAGGCATGTAGTGAGGGGCGGAAGCTCCTAGAAGACGTGAGATCTCTTTGCAGGAGGACCATATTGCCACTGTACAAGCTGATCCTATGTTCAGCAAGGCGTAATCCGATATTGGAAGCCGGCAAGGCTGTGATCTCCGGGACCGATTGAGTTGGTGTTGGTTCGGGCAGCGAGTTCGAGGTTGAAAACAGTGAGACGGGTTATTTTTGGCGGCTAATGCCAAGACCCGGCCCGGTCTAGAGCCACGGCCAGGCAGCGGCTGGGCCAATGACTAAGCGGCACCCAGGCTTGGCGCGCCGTGAAGAATCGTCCGAGCTCCTATACACACGCCCCAGCCAGTTCGACCGCAAGACTCGCCCCAGCAGATATCAAACATCCATCCCGCTGCCCGCCCGCCGTCCGCCCGCCTGTCTGCTCGCCGCGGGGCATGGTGCTTCTGGCTGCCGTTCTGCGAGCCGCCCGCTGCTCCGTCTCGCCAACCGCGCATCCCGCCATCACAGCTCGCCGCCGGGCCTAGAGCAGTCCAGCCGTGCGGCACCACAGCTGCCAGCTTGGCCCAAGGCAAGGCGACGCGCTGGGGGCAAAACCCGCACCCTGTTTTCCACTCTGTCTGTCTGTCTGTCTGCACTCTGCTCCCAGTCCCCTGGATAAACTGGCATCATGGTCGGCGACGAAATGGACATCGACTCTGATGACCGTCGCGGCACCAAGAGGACTGCTGCTGAGGCTGGTCTGCACGCTCAGCCGTCCAGGAAGATACAGGTTTGGAGCCTCCCCACGTGACATGCCTCGCCTCTCAACAGCTGGCTGACTGCTCGCGGGAACAGGCTTTGGATCCAGATGTGGTCAATAAGATCGCGGCGGGAGAGATCATCGTCGCTCCCATGCATGCGTTGAAAGAACTGATCGAGAATTCTGTCGATGCTGGCGCCACCTCGGTCGAAATCTTGGTCAAAGATGGCGGCTTGAAGCTGCTGCAAATCACTGACAATGGCCATGGAATCGATGTAAGATAGATGCCCTGCTCCATTTGACTGCACTGTGCATTCTAACTTGTGTGCTGTAGTGCGACGACCTGGGCATACTGTGTGAAAGATTCACCACTTCCAAGCTCAAAGCATTTGAAGATTTGTCGTCTATAGGCACCTATGGCTTCCGTGGCGAAGCTTTGGCGAGTATCAGCCATATTGCCCATCTCACAGTCACTACCAAGACGGCTGGATCCAGCTGTGCTTGGAGGGCCCATTACAGCGATGGTAAACTAGTCCCTGCAAAGCCAGGCCAGAGTGCGGACCCAAAACCAACGGCGGGTCGTGGTGGGACCCAGATTACAGTGCGTTCCATCTTCCTTTCTCTTCTCGAATGTTGACTTATATGTTATGTTCAGGTTGAGGACCTATTTTATAATGTCCCCACGCGACGTCGAGCGTTTCGCTCTTCAAGTGAGGAGTACGCAAAAATCCTCGATGTTGTCGGGCGTTACGCAGTGCACTCTTCCGGCGTTGCCTTCTCATGTAAGAAGCACGGCGATTCTGGTGTCAGCATCTCGACTTCCGCAAATTCTACTACCGTTGATCGGATTCGCCAAATCCATGGCAGCGCTGTGGCCAGCGAGCTTGTAGATTTCAACGTAGAAGATGCGAAACTCGGATTCAAAGCGGCTGGCTACGCCAGCAATGCAAACTACCACGCTAAGCGAACCACCATTCTTCTATTCATTAATCATCGCTCTGTCGAATCGTCAGCCGTACGAAGAGCAATAGAACAAACATATTCTGCCTTCCTTCCAAAAGGTGGCCATCCGTTTGCCTATCTCGACCTAGAAATCGAGCCCCAGCGGGTCGACGTGAACGTCCACCCTACGAAAAGAGAAGTCAACTTTCTCAACGAGGATGAGATCATCGAGTCCATATGCACTGCCATACGAAAACAGCTGGCAACCGTAGATTCCAGCCGGACCTTCATGATGCAGACCTTACTACCTGTTGGTCGGGCACCAGGTGTTTCAGGCACCGCTGTTGAAAGCTCAACTGACGATAGACAAACCGCTCCCCGACAATTAGCTGGCACGAAACGGCCATACGAGAACAATCTTGTTCGCACAGATGCCAGCATGCGCAAAATAACCTCGATGCTACCCCCAGCCACTTCTCAGCCCACCCCCGTCCTTAATGGAGATTCTCAAACCCAACACCCCCCAGACGACGGCCTCCGCTACGAAAACACTGGCCGGGAGCCCACTAAAATACGGCTCACGTCTGTAAAAAACCTCCGTGCCGCCGTCCGCTCCTCCATGCATAACAACCTCACAGAACTTTTCGCCTCCCTCACCTATGTCGGCCTCGTCGACGAAAGACGGCGAATAGCAGCCATCCAGTCCGGCGTCAAGCTCTTTCTAGTCGACTACGGCATGGTCAGCAACGAATTCTTCTACCAAATCGGACTGACCGATTTTGGAAACTTTGGCAAAATAAACCTCGAATCATCCCCAAAACTCATCGACCTCTTATATCTGGCCGCAGCAGCGGAGCGGGATGAACACCGTCACCGTGTCATAGCTGAAGAGTCATCTAACAACGGCAGTAATGAGTCAGACCTCGACTGCATAAACTTTGACAAAATCGTCGAAACCGTCGCTGCTCAACTGATAGAGCGCAGAGAAATGCTCGAAGAATACTTTTCTCTCTCTATTTCAGAAGACGGCAGCCTGCTCGCCATCCCACTCTTGCTAAAGGGATATATGCCCTCACTGGCAAAACTGCCCCGATTCCTCCTCCGCCTTGGCCCATTTGTCGATTGGGGCGACGAAGAGGCGTGTTTCAGGACGCTTCTTAGGGAACTGGCGGCCTTTTACACACCAGAACAATTACCCAACGCTCCAGTAGTAGTTCCTAGTCCCTCCAAGACCACGTCGAAGAGCGATGCAGGACCGTCACAACCCGTATCGGCTACAATTACTAGTGAAAAGGGACAGAATAACCCCCCCAGCGAGGAGGGACCCAGCAGCACGATAGGCGAGACACAAGCAGAGATCAACCCAGTTCCCAAAGAAGATGAGTCAATTGTCCGTCGCCGCTCGCAGCTATCCTGGATGCTGGAGCATATCCTGTTCCCCTCGTTGCGATCGCGACTTGTCGCGACGAATGATCTGGTAAGGGGCGTTGTGGAGGTTGCGGATCTGAAGGGGCTGTATCGAGTTTTTGAGAGGTGTTAACTAGTGTCACTCCGGAACCTGATGTCGTCGTTTACATCTGTTGCGACGAAAGGAAGCGACCCTAAGCGAAAAGCGACGACCGCATCTCTCCACCCCGACCAAATCAACACCCTATTCATCCCTATACTTCAAATCACATCACGCTCGAACGATACCCCGAGACGAAAAAAGGAAACAGGAATAAATACCCAGAAAATGACGGCGTTAATTGATCTCATGCTACCTGTTTGACCTATCCCCATTCAATGAACTGATGACGAATTTACACCCCCACGTCCCCGTTGGCATTTACCCCCCCCCCTCCCCTCCCTTCCAAGACTCCTTCCTCCATTTATCCATCTCAACAAATTCCCTTGATATACCCACCCGACTTATCAATCTCTCATGCCACAAAATGATTTCCCCTAACGAGTTCCCTCATACCATTACACACATACGTTAAATTACATACGGAGCATTTACCAAGAGTTCCCCTCTCTCTTCCCACGATATATTTTTCTTTATTCATTTTTATTAATTTCCATAGCAAATTTAATTTATATCTATTCCTTTATCTCCCTCTCTCCGTCCCTCCGTCCCTCCCTCCCTCTCTCCCTCTCTCTCTTCCTTCCTCTCCATCAATATTTTACTACTTTCTCATTATAATCTTAAAACCTTCTAGAACTCTACTTACTTCCTTATAAATTTTCTGTAGCTCTCTCTCTCTAACTACCTGACTATAATATGAAATATCCACCCAGCATAAAAGGATGCAGCAGGTACGTAGTAATATATCATGTCTGAAAAAAATCCCTGCTTACCTACCTACCTATTTACTGAAAGGATTTTATAAAGAGGGCTTGTTTATATTCTCTATCTCTATCTTACTTACTCACTCACTCTATCTATATATATATACATACCTTCCCCTACTTACCTCTTAACCTCCTATTTCAAATCCTCATCATCGCCCTTATTTAGTTCACAGTTTTAACATCCCACGCATAAATCAAGTCTGAATTTTTACATTTAAACAATAAACATATTTAACTCATATCAATCAAATAAGATCAATTCAGTAGGCCAGTCAGTTGGTTAGTCAGTTAGTCAGTCAGTTAGTCCCCCTCGCCCCCCAAAAAATAGATGACATGGTCACAAACAAGGGATAAATAACATCAAAGATAAAAGATACGGACAAGGGCAAAAAAAAAAAGTAAGAAATGGTCCCAATCTCCCGAATGAGCCTGGTTGGTTAGGTAGGGAGGGTTCCTGAACGCCGGAGGGAAATGGGAGGTTATTGTTAGGTAGGTAGGTAGGTAGGTAGGTAGGGAAGTCAGGGAAATAAATAAGTGTAAATAGGCAGGTAGGCAGGTAAGCGAATAAATAAATAAAGCGCCCAGCGGGTAGTTATTCAGTTCCAACGCTAAACGAAGAAAGCAGAAAAAACAGCATTAATATCGGAAGGGTGAGAACGTGTAGGAATAAAATAACAGGAGAAGTGAAGGAAATATGAAAAGTTAAATAAATAAATAGCGGGACATCAAACAACGTAACATCATAGGCTCATTAGTAGTAGAAGATGACAAACGCAAAATTCAGCATGAGCGGGAATCAAGGGAGAAATAAGATGTTACTCTGGTCACTCTGTATACTGTCGTCGATACGTATATATCTCGCGAAAATGGCCATATCATCCTTGGACGGGGTTCGTAGGCGGTATTTAGTTCGAACGATAGAGACCAGCCATTACGCAGGGAGGAAAATGAGTGGGTGCATTTATCACTGCTGCTTCGAATACGGCTTATTCATGAGAGCAATCTCGCGTGCAATGGTGGCCCATTCGAGATCTCGGCAGGTGGGTTGGCGGCGTTTTTGCTGGAGGAGTTCGTCCCATTTCATGAGTTCGTAGCTAGACGGGTGATGCTGTTAGTTTTTTGTCTTGTTGTGCGTGGATTCGATAGGAGCATAAATAGGAGTATTTTGATAATAAAGGGGTGTGTGGGGCTGTACTGTACTTACACGAATCGCAGATGCGGCTGGATGATTACGTTGAGACGTCTTGCACGGACGAAGCAGCTATAATACGTAGGAGTCTTGTTAGATATTTGGAATGATGACAGGAACCAAAAAAATCAGACAGTACATACTAGGCTCTTGGGAAAGATAACCCTTTAGATGCCATGACCTCCGCAATGCAAATGGTAGCTGATCTCGAGACGCCCACGCGACAGTGCACTAATGTCGCCGTCTGGTCTACTTTCCCTCTTTCTGGAATCAACCGGAAAAGGAGAACATCAGTAAACAGAGTACTTTTACAGCAAGGTCCTGGTATGACAGATACTAGTATGCGGGATATCAAACTTACCAATAAACTTTAAGCAACGTGTAAACTCCTGAGTCAACGGATCTATTCCGTTATCCTGCACTTCATTGATCATCATCAAATTTTCCGAGCCCCATTTATCTATCTCAGACGACGGCCACGAGACCGGCTCTCCAATGCTGAGAACCCGCCTAATACCCAACGCCCTTAGTAGCTCGGGGTTATTAGCATGGGTTAAATTGCCCAGGTACATGTATGGCAGGATGCGACTTGGTAACGACCCATCCATCCTCGACAGCCAGCCGGGTTCGAGCGTTTTGGGCAAACTGCGATTTCTTGCAGCAGGGCTTTCGAGGAGCAGCCTTTGCTGGATGCTGGTTAGGAACGTGACGTCGGATGGATAGGCGAAGAAGTTTCTTTTCCTCTCGCAATGCAGTCGTAGCCAGGCTTCGTGGACGGGGAGGCCCTCTGCGAACATCAAGTAGGATATCGCTAGGAGTGAGCTTTCGGTATACCCATCTCCGCAGTGGATGAGGACTTTGCGGGCCTTCGCGGTGAGCGACACCATGGGAATGTCACCATCTTCGTCGACTGGCTGATCGGGCTCTTCTGGGTTTGTGATATGATATATCCATCTACATGTATCGATGAGGTCGTACACTTCGACCTGATTCCAAGAGGGGGCCAAAACACTCCCCGATGAAGGGAATTCCAAACGCTGTGGTCCCTCGTCTAGTTTCGCGGATACGTTGGCGAGATACCTCATGTTTGGTAAATTCGCGACATCATGGGTTTCAATAAAGATGTCATATCCTATGTCTTGTGGACGAGTTCCGGATAAGTCTGGGGTCGGGCCTTGCCAGACGTTATTGGATATCTCAGATGCTTCAGCCATACTACACATTTCCAATCGCTCCCAATGAACTAGTATATTTGTTAGGATGAGGGTTGGTTCATCGATATAGGGAAGAGTTGAATGCATACAAAAATCCATTACTCGTCCAGTAAGCTGTCCTTCGCAATTTACAGCAACTATTTCCGGATGCTTTACCTCGACCTCGCGAAATGTGGCTGCCATCGTTAATACCACTAATTTTCAACCATCGAAAACGGGATCAAAGTAACAAGACATAATATAGGATCAAAACTCACAATCAAGCACAAATGTATTAAAAAGCGGAGTTTCCTGTCCGGGATCAAACCTCCTCCTCCACTCTCTCTGGGCTTTGGCAATCCCATCAGTCACCTCAAAAACATCCGTTTCCGTCGCATCGTCATCTCCATAAACAATGATATCCGACAACGGAGCCAGCTTCGCAGTCTGTATTTGAAAATTCCTCACAGAGAAGCCCTCTGGCGGATCAGCGTCCAGGAATGAACTGCCCGTCTGAGCCAGAATCTCCTGGGGGGCAATTGCCCCCTTAATCCTGGATTTGGACAGATCTCCACCGGCTTTGACAACCGCTATCGATCGCAAGCATCGCGGCATCCGTCGAAGCGATCTTCGTCTCGGGACAAAGAAGCCCAGCTGAATATGATTTTCCGGATGCAGCCCGTGCAGCCATGGAAACACCTGTTTTGGGTCCGGTAGTGGACGTGTTGCAACCTCATGCAAAGCCAGCGCCAATTGATCCGCCTTTATAGAATAGACAGGGGGGTTATCGCATATTTTCGGGAAGCTGCTTGGTGGATACAAGACAGATGTACCCTGCGGAAGAGCAGCATGTTTAAGTGTTGGCGAAGCAGGGGGGGTAGCGGGGATCTTTGAGCTGGCGGGGGCGGGTCCAGTAGGGCAGACGGGAATATGTTTGTTGGGTATTGGTGTTTGGCTGCGCGGGCCGGCGCTAAGACTCAGAGCGGGAGTGAGGGGGGGCGGGGTCGAAGAGTGTTGTCGCACTGGTTGTTGCTGTACCACAACAGTAGCCATAGTGTCCCCGGGGAGTATTAGGAGAGAGGGTATGCCGACGGGGGAAACGGAGGACTGGTACTCGGGCGGTCTGAACTTTGTCCGTGTCGACGCGGCGATGTCGTGGTGATATGGGACGATTACATCGTCCCAATGACGGCTGCCAATGTAATTGTTGTTTTGCGGACGGCGGGGCTTAACTTCATATATGAAAGTAGGTGCTGGGTGTTCCTTATCCAACGAGCAGCAGGGGACCTAGTTCGTGATCTAAGGGCCCAGAATCGGAACCTTACGGCTGTAATATCTATCAAGCTGTTAGAATCGATATAACATTCTATAGTGGATATCTCAATTCTTGCCGAAGTCGCAAGATGCAGGGAGAGGAAACTTGCCATACACGTCTAACACGGCGATGGGACAGCAAGGATCGACAGCCGGAGATAGATCTCACGCGATAAGGCCACCACAAGCAGTAATTCTACAATTGACAACGGGAGGCGTGGGTTAAAAGACGGTAGGTAGAGCGGCCCTAGGGGTGAAGATAAGTAGACGACAGCAACAGCGCCCAATCAACCCAGTATATCTGTACAATCCCCACGAATGCGACAACAACCAAGGGATAGACTAGCAGATAGGACAAGAGAGAGAGGATGGATAGACGAGAGCACACAGACGAAGACGCAGCGGAAGACGAGGATGAGATGGAGGAGACGGACGAGGGAAGAATTGAGCTGACGCGTGGCGGAGAGGAAGGACGTCGAGTTGGGCTGGGCGAGGATGGGGGGTCGAGATAGAGTGCGGCGGGCAATACGCGCCCAATACCAGCGTTACACATACAACCGCCCGCCCCCCGCCGCCAGCCACCGCGCTGCCTGACCGTACCATACCACCGCCAGCGCGGGCCGGGTACACGTTCGCAGGGCGGCGCGCCCGCAAGAGCCCGGGTATCTTTTAAAGTTACGCTGGTAACGCCCGTAACTTTGGATCGGGCCCCACCCACTCCCCGCGCTGGCCGGCTCCACTGGCTAGCGCCCCCCGCTGATCCAATGGCAGCCGCCCACACGGCTGGCCTGGTCCGTGCGGCGTGTCTTGATTGGCTGGCTTGTTGGCAATCTGTGGGGCTACAGCGATGCGAGAGCCAATAAGCGGCCGGCGCAGGGCGAGCCCCGCTGAGCACGGGTGCCAATCGTAGAATTTCGCGGGGAGTGGGGGGTGGCCCGGGTGGGGAGCAGGGTGGGGGACGGGCCAGTCGGCGGCCAGACCGGCCTTCCCTGGGTGGACATGGTGGCTGCTGAGTGGTGGAGATCCCTGTCTTCTCATATTATATCACAACTACATACATAGATCTGGCTATCTCATTCCTTTCCCCCTTCCCCCTCGGCCCGCCCCGAAGGACTCGCACTCCGCCCCCGCGTCTCCCCCTCGCCGCCAGATGTACTCCCCTCCCCGTCACTCAGCCCGCTCATCCCCGCCATCGCTTCCTCCCCAACCTCCCCAAACTGACTATAAAACTCCCGGCTCGCCATCCCCAAATCCCCTCCAGCCACCCCACTGCTCCTCCGTCCACTACTCAACGGCTCCGTCATCCTCGACGACATCTTGCGAAGCTCCACTGACCTGCCTCTGGTAATCACAGGGAAGATCGCTTCGGGTTCTTGTGAGGCCCTGCGGGGTGCTAACACGGTGTCTATGCCCATGAGGATTCGCAACGATGGGAGGGAACCCGCTACGAGGGCCACGTTGAATTCGACGTTGGAGCAGATGAGGGCATAGGCGAGGAGGTCTGGATTTATATACATTTGTTAGAAGATGGGGACTACGGTTTGTGGCTCCGACTTACAAGTATAGTCCGCCTTTAGAACGAAGCGTAATGTACTGAAGCGGAGTAGGGCTGCGATGCACGCGATTAATCCTGTAGATTTTCCCATACACGAGTCAGCTCGGATGTCCGCCATTAAAAGGAATAAGGGA
Source organism: Onygenales sp. PD_10 (assembly GCA_032988465.1). NCBI lineage: Eukaryota > Fungi > Ascomycota > Eurotiomycetes > Onygenales > Onygenales sp. PD_10. The sequence goes on along the minus strand of JANTQH010000050.1, from coordinate 205,877 downwards.
TGGGAGAGAGTCACGAACCAAAACTGAAAAGAAAAACAAGCAACATTCGCGTTTTCAACGGCAAACGCAGCTTTACCAGAATCGGTATGGGCATGCTGAAAATGGCCGCGTTGATCAGAAACATTAGCACCCCCTGGTACATGAAAACGGCAAAGAGCGTCTTGTTCGAGTAGCATTTGCTGTCTGTAATTGACTTGTCGAATGCGGCTCTGGTTGATTTGCCAATTCCGCTATTAGTATGGAGTAGATAGTAATCCACGCCCATGTACGATAGGATAATCAGACCGACTTACCGGACAGGCTTGCACTGAAAGATAAGGACAAATTCCCCAGAAATACTGAATAGGACTAATAGTACAATCAAACACGTGGACGCATTGTTTAACCACGCAACTGTGCAGAAAAATCAGCATTGGTTTGCACTCTTTGATAGACACCTTGCATAGTAAACTTGACTACCTTTCGGGAAAACTTCCTTCAGGAAAGTCAGCAAGCTGAGTTTAATGGACATGCCAACCAGCAGGTATGAGACCATAGCGGCGAAGTATATCTGGAGGTTATATGTTCAGCAAACCAAAACATATATATATATACCCAGGCGAGCATACCTTGTAGAAAATGGCCACAGTCTCCGGAGAGACCTCATAGACGTGTGATCCGCCACCAAACGCCGTCCAAACCAAAGACAAGGCATTGAAGCCTAACGTTAGGACCTTTCGCAAAGCGTTAGTCGACCCGGGATTCACGAATACTACTGCAAGAGAAAATAGGGGGGAACAAGGAGGCAATCCTTACAAGGCTAATAACAACAAGAACATCATTCAAGTCGAACTTCCGAAGGACGAACTTTCGAAGATATAACTGTGGTGTGTATAAATAAATTAGCACTTGCACTCTTGAACAACAAATCCTAATTACCCAAAGTAGCTAAATATACCCCTCTAGCCGCGGAAAGCTAAAGGGGAGGGGGGGGCGTCGAAAAGCAGGCGACGAAAGGAGGGTAAACAAACATACCCGAAACCCACAAACGAGAAGAACCAAAAAAGCAAGAAACGACACTACAACGCGCAGCGCAATGATCACATGGGACCCCGTGTGCCGATGGATCCCGTGTGAGGCGATAGTAATAACGTCACTGGTGCTATTCGCGGCGGCGACCGCTGTGGCGGCAGTTTGCGGCTCTCCTCCACGGAGTAGAAGCGCTAAGGCCGGGGCCATTGCTAAGGAAAGGAGGGAGACGACCGATCGGCCATCGTAATGCACCTATTCTCGCTCCTAGGTATTTTGTTTTGCGTTTCCTCCCTCTCTGGAATACTTTCTCGGGGGATTTTGGGGGGGATCGAGGAGGAAGGTGGGCGGGGCGGAGGCGAGTGGAGGATGCGTTTAAGGTTTACCCGAGTTTTGGGTGTGGGGTTGGGTGGTGGAGTAGCTAGCTAACTAGTTATGGCCCATGGGTTTATGGTTCGGGTAGTTGTGGAGACTGAAAAATAGAGTCTGGGGCCTTGGTACTATTTTGTTTGTTTGGACTTGGGTTTACGGGTTAATGGGCATCGTGTCTTGGTGCCATTGTTGGTTGTATACCGGAATAGAGACGGGCTTGACGGTTAATGTCTTTCCGTTGGGATCTGTGGATAGAACAGGTGGCTCGGAAATCATCTGTGAGCCGTTATTTTCTTAAAGATCAAGTCTTTGGGTATGGGTTCGTCTTAGTCAAGACATCTGGTCCTTGACGTTTACTACCAGCCTAAAACGGGGGCAAAAATATAAAATCATTTCCTTTCTCCCTGATCTCTGTCCGTAGAAGGCAACCTTGGAAAATATATGGGTCACGTGCGAGCCTTCATTGTCAGCTCATCGGCAAGCCGTTCAAGATAAAACCTCGTCATGTCATGCGGGAGCCCATCAAACGATCGTATGAGCTTCTCCACATCCTGCCGACCCTTCTCATACGCCTGTAGATCTCGGTTGCCATACACGTCACGACCTACGGCGTATCCCTTATCAAGGTTTCGGAAAAATACATTCACCGCAACACTAGTGCCGTCAGTTGGATTTGCAGTATGTAGCCAGAGTGGTGGGAGGAAGAGAATGTCGCCTGGTTTGAGGAGGGCTTGGTGTGGATGGGTGTTTGGAGGAGAGAGTGGTGTGCTATCTGCTAGGTTTTGGAAAAGGTTGACCGATGAACTTGAGGCTCCGGGGGAAAAGCCAAGACGGGTCACGTCTGAAGGGGGGTAGAGGATGAGGCGTTTCTCTCCTTGTATTTGGCAGAGAACGTTTGCTAAGACCTACGTTATCGTGTGAGATCATGAAGTAAGAATTGGTCTGCCGTTTTGGCGACGGAGAGACCTACATCGTAATGGAGCCATAGTACCACAGGCCCAGATATTCTCAACGGAGAGCTGTGGGCGTTCTCAGAAACAAGGGATAGTTCAGGTGGTAGATGGAAATCATATTGAAGACTGGGGAAATCTTGTTCGAAGTTTGCTGACCGCTCCGTGGGGTTTGTTGAGGAGATCGAGCGGAGATATTGACGGGATCCTGTATGAATTTCGTCCATGAAGGTCCCAAAATCCTTGGTGACGTATGAAAAGTTCTTCGTTTGAAAATTCATATTTTCTCCTTGTGCTTCGTGAACAACAACCTTTGGATTGCGCGGAATTAGTATTTTACTATGTTGATTGAAAATGGGGGTATTGTTACCTTTCTATCCCGCCCGATGGCGTTTTCAAGGTATTCTTTTGTCCACAATGTCTGACATGATCCGATGTCCAGACCGCTAAGAATAGCAGGCTTCGCATTGTCGACGATTATTTGGAATTCACGAGCAGTGGATATAGCAACTCGCGGGATTGTTCGAATGTTTGGCGTACCTGCTTTTTCGAGACCGTCCTTCTTTTGCGCCAATTCGTCAGATGGGTTGGTTACATCCTCCTTCGGCGGCTCGCAGAGAGTCCATTCGTTGCTTGTGTCCGACTCGACATTTTGTAGGACCCATGTGCCTTCGTTCCAGTAAATTCCGAACGAGAAACAAATAGCACCCCCTCCTAGTATTAGTACACTGTCACCATTAACTGTGTGGGAGGAATGGCCCACTAGGAGCGGCCTGGGCCCGTTCAATCCTAAGCCCGGTTCGACCGTAGCCAAAGCCGAAACGTTGGGATCCAGTGACAAGCAATTCAGGGCGGTTGGATTCAGGAGCAATATTTCATAATCATGGGGGATGCAGTTGTGCTTTAGAATGCCCCCGATAATGACAATCCCGTATGTCGTCGAATTAACCGTGGCTCCGAACCGTCCCAATAATTTATATAGTGGCGAGGACGCACGCATATTTTCCGTGAGATTATTCACTTCGAGCTTTGGGCTGCCATCATCAGGCACGGTGAGTTTCCAAGCCCAAAAATCATCCAAAACTACACCATCTTGTGCCATTCCACCGAACAGTACACCAGATTGACCATCAATATTAACAATTGATGCCCCGAACCGAGGCGCGACTGACCCGTCAGTAACCTGGACAGGTTGCCAACCCTTCAGTTCGTGCCACAGAAGCCACAGATCAGACACTCCACCAGCGTTAGTCTTGCCACCATAGACTAGTACGTGAGGGTTGCCGTTTCCAAAATCTACCATCGTAGCGCAATGCCTGTACAGTGGACGCGGTAGATTGTCAGTCCGACGCCAGGTCCCTGAACTCCTCAACCAGCAATCACCCAAGGCCTGGCTCGGTGAAGTCCTTCCGCCTACAAGCAAGCAGTCCTCCTTAGTGAACTGGGTTATAGTGTGGCACATACGACCCTCCATGGTAAGCGGGGGCATTTCACCAGCCGCAATGCACGTCACCGATGACGCTGCATACTCGTCGGTCGATGAAAGCCGACTCTGCTGACCCAGGCCCCCATGAAGGCCAAGTGTTTTGCAAGTTGTAGGCACTATTGCACCGAATCGTCGCTGTCCTTTAAATTTAGGGGGGCATAGGGGAACCAGCCCCAATGGGCTTCGTTCTATCCCAAACTCTTTATTTTGATGTACAGGGCTCGCTTCACTATCGGGTTGACGGGTGCTGGCAGATAACAGGAAATAGTGGGATGCAAAGAGGGCAAACTCCTCCCACTCGTCGAAGGCTTCAACTGAATCAAGAGATTGTCTCTGCTCACTACTTAGGAATGAGGGTTCACTCCATAACTCCCATAGGTTTGTTGCTTTCGCAGTTGCCCAGCCAAAGTCACGAAATCGCTGCTCCTGTTGGCGCAGTGTGGGGTATTTATGGATGGAATGTAACGGGCTCTGGAGCTTTAGAAAATGTTTCATCATCGTAACCGCGAAGGGATGGTTTGGTCCATCAGGGAAATACTGCTCAAGTAAGCAGAAATTCACGTCTAATGTTAACACTTAGCGTATGATGGTAGATAGAGAAAAGGGGAACATAAACGCACCATTACTTAGCTTAGATGCCCACTGAATCACAGCATCCGCCAAATTGACTTCCATATAAGTTAACGACACTTCGGCTGTGCAAAGAATAGAGACTTCCTCTAAGCCTAACTCAGCTTTCAAGCTGGCTTCAAGATTTTGGAGGTCCCCAAGATCGCATCCAATGCCGACGTATTGTTTGCTCCGTACAAGGACGTTTCCCGTTTCTAACGGTAACTCTATATCCGAAAGAGAACGATTGAGCGCATGGCATTTATTTATGACATCTCGTTTTTTGATCATCAGTTTGTGATGATCAATATCTATAAACTTCACATTGGAGCATAGTGCGGGGTCGCGGCCCAGGAACTGGAAAGGCAATGGATCACTGCTCAAGTTGTTTAAAATCTTTCCATTAGCGCCAATATTGACTGACTGCACCGTGTCGCATATTCTCAAGAACCTCTATCGACTCACAAACCGCAGCCCAGATTGATAACCACTTTCTGCACATCTGACGGCTGTTCGAGGAACTTGCGCACTGAACGTTCCACAGCATGCATGCGCAGCCAATATCCACGATTTATCAGCGGCGACCGCCTCTGAGGTTTCTTCACAAAATGGCGGAAGATATGCGGTTCAGGATAGTAAAGCCGTTCGACGCTGCGTTTCGATACTATACTACTGCTATTGGTCTAAAACAGTCCGCAACATAGTTAGTAGACAAGAATGAGGGGTAGAGGTTCTCTGACGGTCAGTGGGCGCATAACTTACCTCCATAACGAGACCCGCCTCCCGCTCAGCCTTTGTCCCCGTCCGCACCATGGTGGAGACCAGTGGCTCGTCTGGCTGTCAATGCACTCTCTCCAGCTTGTTCGCAGCAAGAAAAGTTGTTCGTCGTTGGTTGGGAGGGATGGTCCGAGGTCGTCGATTCGATGTCATGTGACCGAAACAAGGTGTGGTCCGTGCGTCCATCAGCGTCATTGGTCTGCGGCTCTTCAAGACCCCAGACTGCAACCTCCGTTTCCTCGGTTTGTCGCAACAGAACGCCGACCGTCTATATATCTCAGGAATACTGCGCGTTGCATTCCTCACTTTTTTAGTAGACGCGACAGAATAGCACACCAGATCCTCCTATGGCCCGTGGGCGTTCTTGCGGCCTTGTCTGTGATCCGAGCGGGGGCCTATGACAGTCGTCGAAAGCTACGAACCAGTAGCCGTGTGTTTGAGGCTTTGAACGGGCAGGATATACAGGAATATACCCTTTACCTAGCTCCATAACTACGCTTCTTTTAGTTGGCAAGATGGCGATGAATTTTGTCACATTTAACCAGGACTACAGCTACCTAGCTGTTGGTGAGTGGTCACCCCGGTCCCAAAAGTCGAAGATATTCTAACTGACCTACCCCATCCAGGTACCTCGAAAGGTTTCCGCATATTTACCACCGACCCTTTTGCCAAGAGTTATGAAACGAAGGAAGGAAATATTGCCATCCTCGAAATGCTCTTTTCGACATCGCTTGTAGCGCTCATCCTCTCTCCTCGGCGATTACAGATCACGAATACAAAGGTCCGTCTTCATGGTTGAGCTCCTCTATGTACAGCTAGATGTGGTATATAAACGTATATTATTCGGGTATTGACAGTGGACTAGCGGCAATCTACCATATGCGAGTTGACCTTCCCTACAACTGTTCTTGCCGTGCGCCTGAATCGAAAACGACTCGTTATTGTTCTCGAAGACCAGATATACCTCTATGATATTCAGACTATGAAGCTCCTATACACGATTGAAACATCGCCAAACCCGAACGGTAGGTATTTGCGTCCAAAATATTCGAGGCTCGTATGGCTAGTTAAATTGAATGCTAACTAAGCTCAGCTATTGTTGCGCTTTCTCCTTCTTCTGAGAACTGCTACCTTGCGTACCCACTGCCTCAAAAGGCCCCTCCATCATCCTTTGCTCCGCCGTCACATGCCCCTCCCACGAACACCCACATATCTCCCACCAGCGGCGAGGTCCTTATTTTCGACACGTTAAAGCTCGAAGCAATCAATGTGGTTGAAGCACATAAGTCTCCATTATCGTGTCTCGCGATGAATAACGAAGGGACTCTGTTAGCCACGGCATCGGACAAAGGAACGATCATTCGTGTCTTCTCTGTTCCAGATGCACACAAACTATACCAGTTCCGAAGAGGCTCGATGCCATCTCGCATTTTCAGCATGTCTTTCAATATAACCTCTACACTTCTTTGCGTTTCGTCAGCCACCGAAACTATCCATATATTCAAACTTGGCCACCAGGGCACTTCTTCGGAAGATCATCCTGCTTCCCCTCTTGGTAGCCCGCTTAGCCCCAGTCGAGAAAGAGGGCGGAGCCAGAGTTCAAGTGGCATGGAGGATTCCGCAGTGGAAACCGAATCCGGCGACTTCAATGCACGGAAACACAACGGTACATTTATGGGTATGATCCGACGCACATCACAAAATGTAGGCAATTCCTTTGCCTCTACTGTGGGCGGCTATTTGCCCAAGGGAGTGACAGAAATGTGGGAGCCAGCTCGAGATTTTGCGTGGATAAGGCTTCCCAAGTCTGGAGGCAGTGGAGGTGGCGGTGCGAACGCCGGACCTGTCCGCAGCGTGGTTGCAATGAGCAGCAACACACCGCAGGTGATGGTCGTCACGAGCGATGGTAATTTCTATGTTTTTAATGTTGATTTGTCAAAAGGGGGAGAGGGGACGTTGACGAAACAGTACTCGTAAGTTCACTCTCTTCCCCAAAATTGCTCCTCGCTATTGTGGCTGGCCTTATTGACGTTTTGTTCACATAGGGTTCTCGACTCCAGCGACAAACTGGGTTCCTCTGGGGTAGATTACTAGCCTATAATTTCCCCGTCTCTCTCCATTTTTTTGATTGGGAAACCAGGAAGGTTATGTTCTCTGATTTAGCCCGAATCACATGTTGATATTCTTGCTTTGGCGCAGCCTACGAGACTAATGACCTGGGAAGCCAGAGCCAGAAAGGCCTTGGACCGGTTTATGACGCAAGAGTTGTTATTTCCAACTCCATTAGCCAGAGCTATGACTTGGTTTTTGTTTTTGTGTGAAATATACTGCAGACATAGTCGCCTTTTAAGGTAGTTTTTATATTGGCTGTTGTAACCGCCTCGCAACCGATTCGCGGGGCGGGGAGAGGTAGGGCTTAGTTGAATACGAAGATATTATTAATCAAAAGATCGATACGGGTTCAACAGCTAAGAGGGATAACATATATAGAATTATATAGGGATTTCAAGAAGTAGATTGATTAGTACAGAACGAAATAATTGATATCCTTATGCACCGAGATCAATGTCCACTATATAGAGGCCTGTCTAACCTAAGGTCCCACATAGTTCTGAGAAGCTTCTGTATAGGCTCTTTATGGCCACATTAAAATATAATTGATGCCCTAGATCTGTTTGATCTGCTCAATGTAATGTTGCTTGAACAGAATCAAGATCCTTGGCGTTTCCACCCTACATAGTTAATCCGCCTCTGCTCTACTGTGAATCGTCCCCGAACCATCCTACAGTCACTGTCATTTAAGTCACGGTTCAGAATTCAATCAACGTTCACAACCTGATGTTGTTCCCTTCATTCCTCTTCTTTAGCTATCCCAATCATAGAAGTTTCTCGATTACTAGTACCTTTCCTGTCGCACTGAACTCCGCGCGTGTTGAATCACTGGGTGCTCTCCTCAAGTGCTTGCTTGCCCCATATACAGCCCCCCTTGTCCAATAGGGCATAAGCTGTTGCTAACAATAACCATTTCATGTCAAGGAAGTAATTCTGAACATGTCCTCAAGGCCTCCCATACCAGAGAGAATGCCAGGTAAACGCATACTCGATGAGCTTGGTGATGTGAACACTTTCAAATGCAGGAGACGGCAGCTTCGTCGGCAAGGAAGTTTTGATCCTGTGTAAGTTAAGCCATAGGCCCGACTCCGGTTTTTGTTACCTCTTGAGCGAAATTAACATATATCCCCCTGCAGATATTGCAAATAGCTCTTGATATTATCCAAGTTGGAACTGCTCAAAACAACATTCTAAAGCAGATATCTGTCGAACAGTTCAAAAGAAATGGGGGGAAGGGAAGAAGAGTGGCTTGAGGCGCCTTGATGTTGACGACAAGACCGAAACAACCAAAGCTGCCCAGCGTCAATCATATCCAGATATCTTTCTTTCGAACAAGCGAAGACATAGATGTCACAGCCATCCGAGCTTCTATGACAGGACACGAAAGAGCCGAAGTCGTCGAGGAATTCAGTAACCCGAGCCATCCCATAGAGATCCTGATCCTGGGCTACTAGACCAGTGCTACCGGTCTTGATTTACATCACATGTGCAGTGATGTTGTCCTCCTTGAGCAGGCTACTAATATGTGCTGCTGTCCAAGTTCCGCACCGCGTGCCCCACTTAATTAATATGGATATTAAGTGCTGCCAACACGCTTGATAGGTTTGTTGAGGCCAAAGCAGCAGTGGGGTACATGTCCCAAGTGATCTCACAAGGCCCTACTGCGTTTAAGGACCTTGGCTTGAGCCAAGGAGACTGTGACCCCTCTCCATCATTGGATGAACAAGAGCGCATGGAGCAGGCGATCGAGGAACGTGCTGCTAAGTTCATACAGCAGATGTTCGGACAGGCGGAGTCCAGGCTTCCCAGGGTTAATATTGAAAACCCAGAGCTTGCAACTAATACTCAAGTGGATGCAATCTGGGGTCTCAACATGGGGAGGACACTCACATAGTGGGTCAGTCAAAGGCTGAGCGCGATTTTTGGTGGTGGGGAGCAGTCCCAGGGCCAGAGTCGTTTCCGCCAAGATCTCATTGAAGCATAGCATGGAAGAACCTAGATGGCAAACGGCTTGAATTTAGAAGCACCTTCTGTCCTCGTGCCAGATACCTTTACTTTCACTATTGCCTCCAAACGCTACTCTCTGTTTCCGGGGAACGTTTCCAAGGCCAAACACTTCACGAATATGAATTTGAAAGGCCATTTTGGGGATCCCCTGGGAAGTATCTGAGATGAAACATGATCCTAGCTTTTCATTGGTGAAGTGGGCCATAAGTATGATAACTTGCTCCAGGGTGCCGCTGAGACTCACAATTAATAAGTGAAAGAGGAGGACGACCTTATGCTGCTGGCTGCCACTCAGCACCTAGACTTCGCCCGTAGAGGTCAAAGAGAGGACGGGGAACCCAATAGATGGGACACAAAATAGTGAGAGTATTATATTTGGCCAAGGCTTCATACTGCTTGATGTGGATGGATATCCTGGCTTCAAACAGGTTTACTGGAACCAGAGGATCAGCAAGCGCACATGGAATGTCATGAACCCTGGGGTAGGGGTAGTGGGAGTGATAAGGGTGGTTGGGGTGATATATGGAGGTTATACCGAGGTTAGGAAGAGCGGGTTTAGAAAGTATCAAGAATCAGACTGATTTCAGCAATTCAATGAACACCCTGATTGTAAATAACATCTTCAAAGACATTTCCATATGGACAAGCAGGGGGCTGTTATATAAATAGACTTGATATTGATCGCCATGCCAAGCCGTCTAGTTCACTAGCTTAATTTGACCAACGACGTCAATCGGCTTCAACTTTCAAGTTGGCGATTCCTCACAACGAACACCCCAGTGCAATCCACCTATCCTGCAGCAGAATTGCTCTGCGTCTACATGCCACTCACTCCAAATTCCCTAGACATTAACCGAGTGCGTTTAGATGCCGGGAATCTTAGGTCCATACCGATATTCGCTCTCCGAACGCCCTGAACCTCCGCTCCAGCAACGCCCATGTGAACCCATACCAGAGACCTCCCGAACCCGCTCAATCCCCTATTCGCCGTAAACTCGTATGCTACAGACCCCCGTCCGAGCTCCAGCGGAGCGCATTGATCCGAACCTAGCTTCCACACCATGACCCCACCCCGTCGTGGCCTTCTCGACGACGAGGAGCTCGCGAAGAAATACGATGACCGGCCGCTAAACAAACGAAGCTCCCAATTCACCCCATTCAAACCGGTATCATGGAAAATGCCCCGGCGGCGACGCATACTCCTCGCCTTCGCCGGCCTATGGCTCCTATTACTGTTTTTCAAAAACATGCCTACTGACCTAGCCCCTGCGCCGGAGCGATTCCATCCCCCGAGAGACAGACAATTCACCCAACAACCCCTACCGGCCGGGAGGTCACCGCCATCTGGCCCCCCGCCGGGACCTCCACATGATTCTGGTATGAAAGATGTCAGCAATACGCACTACTTCGGCGGGCCGATAAAGTTCTATTTCCTAGCTAGGTCACTATATTCTGTTCAAGGGCTGCGCGGGTATCGACAGCAGAACAGGATTGTGCTCTTTGCGGCGGCGGACTTGAAAGCGTTGGCGGATATATTACCACTTGCATGTGAGATGGCGAGGTATAAGCTGAATCGTGTGCATGTGGCGGTTATGGGGCGGGATGAGGTCTCCATTGAAGGGATTAAGTTGGTCAATGGGTTAGGTGGGGATGGGGATGAGGATGACGGGGCATGCCCCGTTTTTTGGCACGGTGAGTGGATTATATATAATTGGGAATGGTTATTATTAGTGTTCCTACGTTTTACTAAATCGTTTAATTTTATTTTTGATAGATGCACGCCCCGATTATGGCCCGTGGTCCACGGATGCCCGGATGGAAGCGAGTGTGCGTGCTGGGCTGGCACATATACATAACATTCTACGCCCAAGCGTTATTATTACCCATGATGATAGGCGCGATGAAAAGTTCTTTTGGAATGCTGTTAAACTCAAGGCAGATCGGTTGCATATGCCCCATATCAACCTCCCACGACGTGCGGGGGATTTTATGTGGATGTCGAAGCTCGATTCAAACTCTCTAGAAGGTATATTATTACCCCTATTATTTCTCTCATAACTTAGATTATGTATGCTGACTTTGTTATCACAGCTTGGAATAAAGCCAAGGTGGAAGTCCTCGTGCATGCACCTCCAGCATCTTCAGGCTCGTTGATGAGATTACTCCGCTCTCTTCAGGAAGCCGACTACTTCGGGCCGGCTCCGGGTTTAACAATTGAGCTACCAGCAAACGTGGACCCGCCGTTATTACGCTACCTAGAGAGTTTCAAGTGGCCCCCGGACAGCGAACATAGTCACTTCACTCTACGCCGCCGAATACAACCTCATGGCATAACCCCCGAAGAAGCCGCCCTAAGATCCATCGATTCATTCTACCCCAAGAGTCCCCGCTACTCCCATATCCTCGTCCTCTCCCCGCAAACGGACCTTTCGCCGTCGTATTACCACTTTCTCAAATATGCCATCCTCAAGTACAAATACTCACATTTCACCAAGGTATCCAAGCATAGGCTCCTTGGAATATCCCTCGAACTACCCTCTACAACCCCAACCGAAGGGGACCCATTCATCCCTCCAAAATCCACATCCGATACAACAACTACCGCTATTGCAGATGATCTAGAAAATATTCCCGTATTCCTCTGGCAGGCCCCCAATAGTAACGCAGCGCTATATTTCGGAGACAAATGGGTTGAATTCCAATCCTTCCTTTCTAAACGGCTAGCCTCCTCTCCAAAATCAAATCCAATCAACCATCCCAACCTCATCTCTCGGAAATTCCCATCATGGATGGAATACATGCTCGAACTCATCCGCGCCCGGGGCTACTACCTCCTCTACCCATCCTTCCCCGCCACAACAGATGTCATCCTAGCAACTACGCATAACGAGCTATACCACCAGCCAGAAGAATACAATCTTGGCCCACATTCGAATCCAAACACACCAAACCCCGAGCCCCCCAGACCTAACTATATCAACAATCCCGACGCCCCCCTAACACCTTCCCCCGAACCGCCACAGACACTACTATCAACCTCAAAGGAAAAACTTCTCACTGGCTCCTCAACCATATCCAATCTTCTCAATCTGTTCCCTGGCGGCTTACCCAACCTTGAGATGCATCAGTCAGATATCCTCCCATATTCGCCCAGGGCTACCGATGCCCCTGTGGATCTCATTGAGAGGACGGAGGATTATCTGAAGGAGTTCCGGCGCGGGGTTGGGGGGTGCGGGGATGGGAAGGTTGTCCATCCGGATGTTGAGATCATGAAGGCGGATGACTTGTTTTGTGTTGAAAAGGAAGAGGAAGAAGAAGAAGACCAGGAGATGGGCGTTGAAGGCGAGAGTGCTGCTCTTGGCTGATAAGGGGTGTATATATAGAGGTTATATCTTAATTCCCCTTTCGTTTTCGTTTTGTTTCTGTATATATTTTGGATCTATTGATTGCTTGTTGCTTTTTCATTTCCTCACCGCCCTTATAGGTAATAAATTCGGGAGAGAGATTTCGTGCCGCGTTGATGATAGATAGATAGATACCCTTGGCATTTTTGGAAGGGGTGTGATTCGGGTGCTTTTCTTCCTGTTCTTCGTGATCTTGTATCAGTTTCGTACATTTCTATTGACTTGTTCACTAAATGCGGTTGGTTGTATATTATGAGGTGAATACTCTGGGTCGATTTTTTACCTACCTATATAGATTGTATCTTACGCTGCTGGTTTTTGGTATGTCCGTTTATTGTTCCCAAGATAAGGCGCGGGGAGGGAGGTCCCCGAGGGTAGGGGGCGAAGAGCATCTGCACTCCCCCAAATTTCAAACTAGGCCTGGAATGGCACTGGGGGCAGGTCGCTTTATTGTCCTAGGCTCGTCGGGCCGAGCTAAAGCCACATGCTGGCAGAATGCCTATTTACATCAAGTGAATGCGAACTACAAAGTCTCCCGAAACCGAAGCTGGAGGACAGGGCACTATTCTACCATATAGCCAACAACTGGCGGACGAACGTGAGTTCTCCTTCGTCATATGGAACCGCTGGTCATTCTGGCCTGGAAGAAAGCAAAACACATAGAGTATTAAGACGGAGGCCCGTGGAGCGAACCCACACGACACGACAAGATCAAGATCCCTAGATTCTACAGCTCGCGCTCAAGAAGAACCCAACTGATGCAATGTCCTATTAGCATCAGCGCGTACACTTCCTCGAGAAATTCGTCGGTCCAATATCCTCCCTTGAGGTCACTCTACCATCCTTAGATCCCTCAAGCCCAGTAGTTTCTTCTCCCACCTAAGGGCCGACCTGTAGTAGAAGCGTAGGGTACTAGGCGATAGCATCACCAACTAGCCAAGGAGCACAGTGTGCCCGGCGATTCGTACGTATTGAAAGCAAGGAAGCCCAATCGCAGGCCCCCTGCCACTTTCCTCCCGGATGGAGGGCGAATAGATATTACTGGGCCACGACAGCCCAGCCCATGTTGGGCACCCATTTATTTGGGAGTCAATTCGTAGGGGTTTGGAATGAAGTATTTAACTATGCTCATCTTCCACGAGCTAGGTTTTCTGCCCAAAACGTCCTGTAATGCGATATAACCTCTCCGAAACAAGCCAGCGCCCTCCAAACAGCCACAGGCCGTGAGTGTAAAGCGCCCTCGTAAGTCTACCTCTATATCATAACATGAAGTGCTTTGCTTTCTAACGGGCATACCGAAGTTTCTCTACCAAAAACCAAGAACATTAACCATGGGTGACCGACGCTCTAACTCCTACGACGGCGAGGCGCAAGAAGCTTCCGTAGTTATACACGGGAAGGAAATCGACAGCAAGGCCGCACAACAGCTATCATCATCGGGGCGCGCGGCTCAAGACAGCAGAATCGAGAACAAGGCCAACATATCTCTCAACAAAGCGTTCGAAGCAGCGGCCAAGATCCCTCGCGAGGAGACAGGAAAGGAAGAAGATCGGGTAGAGCAGAAGCAATCCTGACGCATTAACACGCGTTTAGTCCCGTACATCAAGGGGGGGCATTTGGAAGGCCTTTCGGAGTTCGTCGTCGTATTTCGCTTTGTCTTTTCTTTTGGAGAACATGAAGTCCCAAGCACGCGTGGTCCAGAAGGTTGGGGCCACGATATAAAATCCATCGTCGAATGAGTCTTTGTCTGGGACTTGGTACCTCGGTTTGAGACGATTATAGAAAATGTGATGTAGTCCTGTCGGACTGTCTAACCCAAAACAATACCAGAATGTTCCTTGTCGCCATAATCTCCTCAAAAGCTCTGCATAAGTCAAGCCGTTTGTTACTTCTTCGGGCAACGTACTTTCTTTTGTCATCAGCCTCTCCTCTTCCTCGAGGATATCGATGAATTCGTTGCCCAGCCTGCTGTACTCAACTTCGTCGATTCGATCAACCGCCTGATTTGTCAACCAATATGGAGGGTGTTGCATCTCGACAGGACGGATACACATCCATTCAAGATCAAGCAATTTTTTGATATGCCAGTCATCATCAACGAACAAGTTGCTTGGATGCAAGTCAGTAAGTGTTGGAACAAATGGGCCAGAACGTAGCTTGCGGTCGAAAAATTCAGGATACACCGTTCTCATGGTAGACAATGCGGACATTTGACTGATGCAATCTTGCATACTCGTAGCTCCGTTTAGCTGATAACGTAACCGGCTATCGTGCAAGGATAGAAGGTCGTGTATATAGGTATCCACAGTTGAGTAGGTCATTGTCCTAGGAATATCAACAGGAATGTTCTCGTTCTCCAGTTGACATATCTCCAGCGCCAACGGCCGATTGGAGAGACCCAAGACTCCATCATCATCAATGATAATTGATCCAATGCGTGGGAACGTCTTTCGGGAGAGGATAAGCTGGATCTTGGCCAAATCCCTGAAAAGGTTATTTCTCCGAGTTGCGTCGTGGAATTGTAGAGCATAAGATTCTGAGAGCATTTTGCCGTCTTCGACATACTCAAGAAGCAAATAACCGGTTCCAAGGTCATCGAGCATTGGGAGTTTGTGTTGCATGTATTGGCAAGGGACAGGACGCCCAAGAAGGGATAGTATCTTTCTTTTAAGATGCTGGAAATAATTAATAAAGAGAGGTGTGTTTCTGAGGGCGGTAAACTGCATGAAAAATTAGAATTAGATCACTCCTATCCTTTGAATCTCTGTCATGCAAGTGTTACCCACTTTCTGGCCAGTTGATAACCCAAACCCCCAAAGGGATGCAATTGGGATGTCAGGACATTCCTGAGCTATCCATGCATAAGTTCCGGCCTCGCATCGAGTTTTCTCGTCCCCATTGCCGGGATGAATAGTTTCTGCGGTCTTGTAAGGGAGAGGGAAGCGCATGAGAACCCGAACGCTGTCTCTCGGGGTTCGAACGGAGACCGGAACGCAGAGGTTGAAGCTGCCGTTCAACCATTCTGAAGGATGTGCAATATCGATGCAACAAGAGCGGTTCAAATAAAGGTGGTGAGCAACTATGGCTTTAATGGTTTCGCTTTTGCTTTCGATTCGAGCCTTGAAGGATGCAGCCAACGATGCATAGGTCAACTCCTGTAGGATATTTGTCTCCTTCTTTTGAGCCTCAGAGTAGGTGATTTGTCCATGGAGAATGCTCCTTGCTACAGGCATGGCTGTGTTCATATGGTGCCGAGAAAGCAAACAAGCGGTCCAAAAATCACTGAGACCCATCGTCGATACTATTCAATGGGAGCGACGTCGGATGAAGATGATAAACGAGCTGCCCTCTGATTGGTCAAACATTCTGTGAGCGATGGGCCAATCAAATATCGCAGCTTCCAACGACCGATTCAGAGCCTCACCCTTGCTGATACTAATTCTAATAGATTTATTAAAGACTTGCAGCATGTTGAAAATGCCGGGACCAAGATACATGTCAGTAAAAGGAACCTAACCAACATAAACCCCTAGATCAAGCCCTGGTAACAAACCCCTAGTCAACTCCCATTGCAGCGCCCAAAGTCGCAAGTTTGGTCAGCTTCCAGGCACATGAATACTACTAGTATCTACTACAGTGAGTCGTCCAAGAACCATGGGCTGGACATTTATGTAGAACCTCCCAGCAAGATTGATAAGCCAGACAACTGTTGGAAGTTATCTCATTCGCGAGATGGACCTCAGCTTATTCCTTAATAGTTGCACAGACGTTAGCCTGCAGTACAAACTAGCAAGAGAATCTGTCAGAGATTCAAAAGCGATGGAAACGCTTGAGGCCATAACGGTCGTCTTCCTTCCTAAATATCTGTAGTAACATCGTTTTCTTCAAATTTGTTTGACTTCCAAAAGGGGCAAGGAGGTTGGATTTACGCGATCGTGGTTTTTCCAACCACAGCAACCATGCTGATAGCCTGCCTGGCTTTTAAGGATCAGGAAAATCCCGCACCGGCGTGTTCTGGATGAGAAAATTGGTAGACGGGCTCCGAATCTGACGATTCAAGGAGGAAAATGCGAAGAGGGGAGCAAGCAGAGCTAAATAAAGGTGAGGCCATAATAACATACTAGTATGCACAAGTCTCTCTCACCAGCGTCATACTCACCATGGCCCAGGGGAATAAAGACATTATGGCATAGGTAATGATACTCAAATCGATACACACGCACGATATTGAAAATGTGCAAGTTTTAGATCCTAGGAGCAAAGCCAGGATAGGTGTATCTCAACCGTCTGCCTGTCAGTTATGAGCTGATGGAAGAGAACGAGTCGGGTAAAGTTGGAAAGCAGAGCGGGAAAAAAGAAAAGACGTAATTATTTTTCGAATATATATATCGTTCCGAGCCATATCGGGCTTTCATTCAGGAGCTTTTCTGTATTCCATAAAAGCAAGGATGTGAAGCTGGAGTGATTCTATTCTTCGCGAAAATCTTCGATAGGCTGCAGCTGATGACAAATTTCTCTCACGTGACTCGACTCGCAGTTTACATAAGCCTGCAGGTTGGAGCTGGTCTTGGGCAACATCAGATCACCCAAAGCTCTCAACCTCAACTCCGACTGTTGTCAACTCCTCACCACACCCCCTCTACATACCTACGTCCCTGATCTGTGCACTGCCCTCTCTCCCGCTTCCGTCCTCCGCTTAAGCACCCTAAACACGCCTCCCCGAACTTTTCGCAGATACAAGCTTGCGCCATGGCGAAGGACGAGCGGCCAAGTGCGGCCGACAAGGGCAAAGGCAAGGCAGACGATGTGCGGGAACTGAACGGCGAAAAGAAGGATCTCAAGGATGGCAAGGCTCAGCCAAATGGGAAGAAGGAGGAGGAAGCTAAGGAAGGTATGTTTTGTTGGCCCGCCGCTATGGTGTTCTGTTTACGAAGTGGATGGACGTTGACAAGTACGTGTTGGTGTTTGGTAGAAGATCTCAGTGAGGAAGATCAACAGTTAAAGAACGAATTGGAGATGTTGGTGGAGAGGTTACAGGTATGTACTCTTGCTGAGGCTTCCGTGCCTGGTGGCGGATATGTAGTTGCTCGCTGGACCAAGAGCAGGTAGCTAACAAGATGCGGCCCTTGTTCGTACTCTTCTTTTAGGAACCAGATACCTCTCTCTACAAACCCGCGTTGGAAGCTATCAAGAATTTTATCAAGACTTCTACCTCGTCGATGACCGCTGTCCCCAAACCCCTCAAATTTCTCAGACCGCATTATGACGAGCTTACCGCGGTGTACGAACAATGGCCGGCTGGGGATGATAAGGTATGGCATTTTCTATGGCCCCAAAAGAATGACCGTAAGCTAATAGGGCACCCAGGACTCCCTTGCCGACATGCTCTCCGTTCTCGGCATGACATACGGCGACGAAGAGAAGTTCGAAACCCTTAAATACCGCCTCCTCACAAAATCGAACGACCTCGGTTCATGGGGCCATGAGTATATACGGCATCTTGCGTTGGAGATTGGACAGGAGTTCCAAAACAGGCTGACGGACGATAAGGATGTGCAGGATTTGGTTGACCTGGCGCTTTCGCTGGTGCCTTACTTCCTTGCTCACAACGCTGAAGCTGACGCGGTCGATCTGCTGAGCGAGCTTGAAATGATTGAGGAGATACCCAAGTTTCTTGACGAAAATACTTATTCTAGAGTCTGTCTATACATGGTTAGCATGGTTAGCCTGCTTACTTACCCGGAAGATCACCAATTTCTCCGGACAGCGCACGATATTTACATCAAGTATAACAAGCTCACGCAAGCCATCGTTATTGCGATCCGTCTAAACGATCTCGATCTTATAAAGAAGGATTTCAACTCAACTACCGACCAGGCAATCAGAAGACAGATGGCCTTCCTTGTCGCGAGGCAACAAATATGGCTTGAGCTGACGCCAGAAGAGGAGGAAGAAGGTGGCCAGGAGCTGATTGAGTGTCTTCACAATATCCAACTGCATAACCATTTCAAGGCCCTCGCGAAGGAGCTTAATATTCTCGACCCCAAGATGCCAGAGGACATATACAAGACACACCTGGAAAGCAGCCGAGGCGCCGGCCTGACAAATGTGGATTCCGCCAGACATAACCTTGCGAGCGCGTTCGTCAATGCTTTTGCTAACGCTGGATTTGGAAACGACAAACTCATGCTGGTGGAGGGTGACAAGGGACCCTGGGTCTGGAAGACGAAAGATGACGGCATGTTGTCTACTGCTGCGTCGATGGGTATGTTGTTGCAATGGGATGTAGAAGAAGGTCTGGATAAGATCGACAAATTCACGTTTGCCGAGGAGGATCAGATTAAGGCGGGTGGATTGCTTGGTATCGGCATTGTCAACTCTGGTGTCCGACTTGATGCGGACCCCGCTATGGCTCTGCTCAGCGAATCGGTCGGACCTGAGGCGAAGGTCAACGTCAGAGTTGCAGCAATTATGGGTCTGGGTCTGTCATATGCTGGCTCTTGTAAAGAGGAGCTTCTCGAACTCCTTCTGCCCATCGTTGAAGATGTCTCGCTCGACATGCAAATATCTGCCATGGCGGCTGTATCTCTTGGAATGATTTTTGTGGGCTCTTCAAACCATCAAGTCAGCGAGGCTATTGCGACCACTTTGATGGATGAGGAGAGACAGAGGCAGATGAAGGATAAATGGACGAGATTTATGGCTCTTGGCCTTGCTCTTCTTTACTTTGGCCGACAGGAGGAGGTCGACGTTATCCTGGATATCCTGAAGGCAATCGATCATCCCATGGCTAAACCAACTTCAGTTCTTGCTTCGGTCTGCGCGTGGGCTGGCACAGGTACTGTGCTGAAGCTTCAGGAGCTGCTGCACATCTGTAACGAATACATTGAAGACAAGGAAGAAAAGAAGGGAGATGAGCTGGTGCAGTCATATGCTGTCCTCGGTCTATCTCTCATCGCCATGGGCGAAGATATTGGACAAGACATGGTCCTCCGTCAATTCGGCCACTTGATGCACTACGGCGCTGCCAACATCCGAAAGGCAGTCCCCCTCGCCATGGGCTTGATCAGCCCGTCCAACCCTCAAATGAAGGTCTACGACACTCTATCCCGCTACAGCCACGATAACGACAACGATGTCGCCATCAACTCCATCTTCGCCATGGGTCTCCTTGGCGCTGGAACGAACAACGCCCGCCTCGCCCAACTCCTCCGCCAACTAGCAAGCTACTACCACCGTGACCAAAACTCTCTTTTCATGGTGCGCATTGCCCAGGGTCTCCTGCACATGGGCAAGGGCAGTCTCACTGTCAACCCGTTCCACACGGATCGCCAGGTCCTCTCCCGCGTCGCAGCCGCTGGTCTCCTCACCGTTCTAGTTGCTATGATCGATGCCAAGGACTTCATTCTTGCAGACTCCCATTATCTCCTATACTTCCTTGTTACGGCTATGTATCCACGATTCCTCGTGACGCTGGATGAGGATCTGAAGCCTCTTACAGTAAACGTGCGTGTGGGTCAGGCGGTTGATGTGGTGGGACAAGCGGGTAGACCGAAGACGATTACCGGGTGGCAGACGCAGAGCACGCCAGTGCTGTTGTCGTATGGAGAGCGGGCAGAGCTGGAGGACGAGGAGTACATCAGTCTCGGTAGTACTTTGGAGGGTTTGGTTATTTTGCGGAAGGTAAAGTTCACACATTCCTAGATTTCCGTATGATGCAACCATAGCTAACATGTATGCTTATAGAACCCGGAATGGGAAAACTCGGCATAAGGAAGAATCAAGTCGGGTTAAATTGATTTCCTCCCTTGGTCCAAAATTTTCCGGCCTGTTTTCTTCTGTATAGCGTGTAATTGGTAGTTAACTCTTTTCCCCCTCGGAATGGGATTTATGTGGGAAGTGGGTATCTTTTTTGTTTCCCACTAATATAAATGGCATGATCTTTATTTATTCTTTTGTCTAGAGAGACTCTGTACGTATTTGCTCCATTTTTTTAAGACGATTACTCCCTTAGAGGTTTGTACATGTACAAGAGTGATAGAGATATTTATGGAAAGCAAATTGAGAATTCCCTGATATGGCTGTTAGATATATATTGACGGCGGCGTGATAGGCATGCATATCAATATTAATTCTATATCTAACAAAGAGCTCTCGTACCATCTTTAAAGAGCGCGCTTGGTAGTAAATAAAATGTCCATCGGCTGGCCTTGATCTCGACCCCTGTGAGCGATGATCTCCCAAATGAAAAATAGGGTTTAGGGCTAAGAATTTCTCCAGCCTCAACCCCTCCAGACTGCAGAGCTCTGGCAAACCGCGACAAGCAAACCAACCACACCCTTCTCCCACCTAACCTCCCTCCAGTGAGTCTGGGACATTTGCCAACATGAAGCTCGACCCAAAGGCTATGCGGTATCTTACCGCGGAGGATTTTCGGACGCTGGCTGGTGTAAGTTGCCTCCCATCCCCATCCTAACGACCCCGCGCCCTACCTCTCCGGCCTTGTATATCGCGACGTTGAGCAGTGAGGAATTGGCCGACTTTGAACTGACAAGAGGCGTGATTTATTCTAGGTTGAGATGGGCAGTAGGAACCACGAGGTTGTGCCTACGCCGCTCATCGTCCAATTGTCTGGTCTCCGTGGCGGCAGTATCGTGCATAAATGTATATCGAATCTAGCCAAGATCAATCTGATCGCGCGGGTGAAGAATGCAAAGTGTACGTTGGTCAGATAAACTTCTAACTGCTACTACGAGCTAGCTAGCTATCTTTAAACCGCTTTTTCTCAGTTACTGACCGAATTCCTCTATTCTACAGATGATGGCTACCGCCTAACCTACGGCGGCCTCGACTACCTCGCCCTGCACACCCACCAAAAGCAAAAATCCATATACAGCGTCGGCAACCAAATCGGCGTCGGCAAAGAGTCAGACATCATCGTCGTCGCCGCAGCAGACGGGACACAGCGAATCCTCAAAATCCACCGCCTCGGCCGCATCTCCTTCCGCACCGTCAAAACCAACCGCGACTATCTCCGCCACCGCTCCTCGGCGTCATGGATGTACATGTCGCGCCTCGCGGCGATGAAGGAGTTCGCGTTCATGAAGGCGTTGAAGGAACACGGGTTCCCCGTCCCCGAACCCGTGGCGCAGAATAGACATACGATCGTGATGAGTCTGATCGAGGCGTTTCCGCTAAGGCAGATTTCGCAGGTGCCTGAGCCGGCGGGGTTGTATGCGGAGTTGATGGAGATGATTTTGCAGTTGGCTGGAGTGGGGTTGATACATGGGGATTTCAACGAGTTTAATATTCTGGTCAAGGAGGAGGTGGTGCATAAGGGGTCGGAGGTGGCTAGGGGGAAGAGGAAGGATGGTGGAGACGGGGAGGAAGAGGAGATCAAGCTGATTCCTATCCTCATTGATTTCCCGCAGATGGTGTCGGTGGACCATGCGAATGCGGAGATGTACTTTGATCGAGACGTGCAGTGCATTAAGCGGTATTTTCAGCGGAGGTTTGGCTTTGTGAGTGATGAGCCGGGACCGTTTTTTAAGGATGCGAAGAAGTTGGTTGGGAAGAAGGGTGGGGTGCGGTTGGATGTTGAGGTTGAGGCGTCTGGTTTCTCGAGGAAGATGGCGAGGGAGTTGGAGGCTTATATGAGGGATGTTGGGGTTGATGGGGATGCAAGGGATGAGGATGGAGAGAATGCGGGTGAGCGGTCTGGGTCTGAAGAGGAGGGGGAGGAGGGGGAAGAAGATGGAGAAGGGTCCGAGGCAGAAGGAGGAAATGAGGATGAAGGGGTGGTTTTGAGCGGGGAGGTTGATGCTTTTGGGAACAGCATTCCCGTGAAGCAAAAGGAGGAGCCGGAGATAGGGAAGCTGAGCTTATCTGATCCGCCATCGCAAGCTGCATAGATTTTGGGGGTTCTACGGGGTATGGAGGAGTATGGCGTCTGGCTGGGATATGGGATTACATTTTAGAATGAGCCTATGTAATGAATTAATTTATGATTTTGGCATCTAGCCTGCAACGAGAGTACTCCCTGACCTGAATATACAATTTCCCTGATTCCCTTTCTTTATTTCCCCCTCATCATCCCCCTATCCGCCTTGATATCATTTTCACCGGCGGAAAATTCTCCGGCGGCCCGCACGGACCAACCGCGCACTTGGCTTCCCAATCGGGCCAAACGTCTTTTGCTCTCCGCCGACATCAGAAATATCAGCGACATCCAACAGCCATTTCTCTCGCCGATTGCCGCCGCCCGCCTCGCTCTCTGCTCTCCGCAATCGCCATTCGGGGCCCCTCGTTCTCATTTCCAGCTTTCGCAACCACCCATGAGATAGCCCACCATGGGCAAAAAAGTCGACGCGCGAACAAGGCTAGCACAGGCTCGGAGATTCATACGGCCTATCCCGGTCGAAGAGCGGAAACAAGTATTCCTGTACGGATTACACTCCTCTATGCCCTTCCGTGCCAGTTCCCTTGGTCTTGCACTGCCTGAATTCCCCAATTGCGCACCCATTCCCCGCCCCAAAAAATAAGAAACAAAACCCTCATCCAACCCACTCCCCCCAAACTCCGATCCGTCCCCGGCTAACCTCATGAAAAATCTCGATATAAAACAGACCAAGCTTCACCCTAACCCTCATCCGCACTCCCTACCTGCCCCCCCGCTACGCCGCCTTCTGGGTGCCGCTCACTTTCAACAAGCTCGATATCAAGGACTACCTGAAGCGGGTGTATAATGTTAACGTGCTGAAGGTGCGCAGCTTCGTGGAGCAGCAGAAGCCTACGCGCGAGCTGTCCCGGGGCCGCGAAGGGTATGGGAAATGGCGCCGCCCGCAGGCGCGGAAGAAGATGACGGTCGAGATGACGGATCCGTTTGTTTGGCCCGAGGAGCCGAAGGATATGGAGGGGTATGTTATCACTTCTCTTTTTTTTATTGGCTTTGCTGGTGCCCTGCCTTGACCTTTTGTTTGAAAAAAGAAGGGGGGAGATGGGGTGAGGGGGGTGGGAGAGAAGAAACAAAAAAAGCGAAAAAAATAAATAAAAAATGACCACATCACTAACCACAACCCTCTACAAAAACAAACAGCTGGGAAAAACAAGCCTACTTCAGAGCGAAAGAACATCAGACCGAGATGAGCGACAGCTTCCACCCAGACGCGAACCAAAAACCTAACAAAAAACTCCGCGAATCGCTCGCTGACCACGCTGCTCGGCTGAGGGAGGAGGCCAGCGAAGGAGGCCAACCATGGACCCCGACGTGGCAGGCGCTCGGGTTGAATTATAATAGACCTGCTTTGGGTGGTGCGGCGAGGAGGCCGACGGCTGAGGAGGAGGCGGAGATGGCGAATTGGGTTGAGGAGGTTGATGAGACGGAGATGGAGTCGGAGATGAAGTCGGAGACGAAGACGGAGGTGGGGGAGAAGGGGGAGAGGAAGTCGTAGGGAGGGGGGGTGGGGTGAGAATGAGAAGGGAAGGGGGGGTATAGAAGAGGAATTGGCGGATAAGGAAGGGAAGGGCAGGGCATGTGATGGTGCCTAGGTGAATGGGCCCGTTTTCCCCCCTATTCGCCGTTTGTTATATTTATTGTATTATACAGATAGAGTCACTTTTTTTTGTTTGGTTTGGTTTGTTATGGGATGTTATTATATATTTATTTTTTTTATGGCAATGTATATTGAATTTCATTCACTTGTATAAGGAAGTGGTGCTTAAGAGCCTCCACTCCTCCCCGGATAGATATCAGACTGAATATATATTTCACATTTAGCTATTATCCACGTAACCACCAATAATCAAACGTTGCTTTCTGTATATATAAAAGGGAGGGGGAAAGCACTCATTTACTTCAAGCAGCTACGCAAAAATGCAAATATGTATATAAAACAGGAATAAAACCGAACAGATAGTAGAGGGGAGTGTGTGAATCTTGTAATGGCCGGGATAGACAAAAACTATGAAGTAATACAGGAATGATGATGAAACTACATACAAAAAAAAAAAAAAAAACAAGCCAATGGTTGAAAAACAAAAAAAAAGGGGGGGTGATTAGCAACATCAACATAAACAAAAAACAAATGCCCTCCCCTCCCCCTAGTTACCAAAAAAAAGAAAAAAGAAAAAAAAAACATCGCTCGCTAATTATGACTATGCATTCTAAGTATCTCCGCTTCTCCTATTTCACAAGTGATATATATCCCCCTAGGTCACGGGGGACTGACTGGGTGTACGTGGTGGTTGGTTGGTGGGTTGTGTGTAAAATTTTCCTTGTTTTTACAACCTGCTCTCGAAAATCGGGGTGTGCTCGCCTGGCCAGTGGCCTTGAGGCCAGATGTGGCGGATTGCTTCCCAGATGTGTCTGTAGAGTTGTTTCGCATTAGTGGGAAATGGCAAGGTATAGGAAGAGGGTGGGGGAAAAAAGGCGAAAGAACGGAGCGCGAATGAGGAGGGATAGGGGGGCGGCCTTACTTGACATGAACAATCTCTAACGTATCCTTAACCTCTGCGGGCACATCGCGCACATCCTTCCGATTATGCTCTGGCAACAGTACGGTTTTCACCCCCGCACGATGTGCACCAATAAGTTTCTCTTTAATTCCACCAACGGGCATGACCCGTCCCCGAAGCGAGATCTCGCCCGTCATGGCCACATGTGGCGGGACAATCTTGCCCGAGAACAGCGAGATCAACGCAATGGTATGCGCGAGACCGGCAGAGGGTCCATCCTTGGGGATTGCGCCGGA
The DNA here is from genome assembly GCA_032988465.1 of Onygenales sp. PD_10. Classification (NCBI taxonomy): domain Eukaryota; kingdom Fungi; phylum Ascomycota; class Eurotiomycetes; order Onygenales; species Onygenales sp. PD_10. The sequence goes on along the minus strand of JANTQH010000050.1, from coordinate 180,403 downwards.
CGGACAGTGCACGTGCAGGCTGCGGTGTTTCATGATATCCTCATTGGGATCGTGAGTGAGCGCGAGCTCGTACGAGTGCGCTTTCACCCACGTCAGCGCCACCTCGACGGATTCCTTGAGAACATCGCCTAGCTTTCCGGTAAGTTGCACGCGGCCGGTTCCCGGCATGTCTGCGACTTCGATAAAGAGGATGCTACCTTGCCCGCCGGTGGAGTAGGCGACGAGGCCCGTGACGATGCCTGGGCGGGCGTGCTTTTCAGCGATTTCTTCGTCGAAGCGCTCGATGCCGAGGATCTCATCCAGATCGTCAATTGAGACGGTTGGGTTGTAGGTGTCCTCTTTGGCGGCGTCTTTGGCGTCGGCGTACTGGACGGCCTTGTAGCGGCAGACGGAGCCGATTTCGCGCTCGAGGTTGCGTACGCCGGACTCGCGGGTGTAGGCAGTGATCACTTTCTCGAGGACTTCGTCCGAGAAGACGACTTGGCCGTCGGATAGGCCATTGGTTCTAATCTGCTTGGGGACGAGGTGTCGGGATGCAATATGCCTCTTCTCGACCGTGGTATAGCCAGAGAGAGAGATTGTCTCCATGCGATCCAACAGGGGAGGTGGGATAGTGTCCAAAGAGTTTGCAGTGGCAATGAAGAGTACCTTGCTTAGATCGATGGGGATGTTGATGTAGTGATCAGAGAAACTATGGTTTTGTTCAGGGTCAAGAACCTCCAGCATAGCCGCTGATGGGTCGCCGTGGAAATTGGAGCCACCCACTTTGTCAATCTCGTCGAGCAAGAAGACGGGGTTGGCAACACCCACTTTCTTCAGCCCATTGACAATAAGACCTGGCATGGCGGCGACGTAGGTTCTCCGATGGCCTCTAATCTCAGCCTCATCTCTGACACCGCCAAGAGAGATGCGATGGAACTTGCGGCCAAGAGATGCGGCAACAGATTTGGCCAAACTGGTCTTTCCAGTACCAGGGGGCCCGACAAGAAGCAAAATAGGAGACTTGTCCACCATGCGCTTGGACTTGAGCAGTTGCAGTTTAGTTTCCGAAGCATCACGCTCAGCGTCCTGTTTAGCCTCGGCATCTTCGTCTTTGGTTTCGGCAGCGGCTAGATCGGTCGAAAGCTTCGAGATTTGGCCTTCAATGTCCTGATTGATTGATTGTTTGAGTTTGAGCACAGCCAAGTACTCTAGCAGACGCTTCTTGATCTTCTCTAGGCCATAGTGATCATCGTCCAACTGCTTCCGGGCCCTCTGGAGCGTTTCAACGCCCAGCTGATCTTCAGTGACCTTGGTCCAAGGAATCTCAGCCAGATTTTCCAGATACGTCCTGCAAACACCGTACTCAGCATTGGTAGGGTTCATCTTGCGGAGACGCTTGAGTTCACGATCAGCCACCTTCTGGGCCTCGGGGCTCAACTGGGCGTCGTGAAGCTTCTGCTGAAGCTCATCGACCTCGTTCGGTTCCTTCTCTTCTCCCTCATCCTTTCCACCGTTCATTCCGGGCGGGAATCCTGGGGGGAACCCATTCATGCCAGGTATGGGGCGTCTGGAAAGGAGTTCACGTTGACGAGGGTCCAACTGAGTGATGTCAAGGCTAAAATTCGAAGGGACAGTCGAACTAGTGATAGGAGTCACCTTGATATTGTTCTTCATGCCTTGGACATGTCTAGTCAAAAGCTCGATAACTTTGTCTAGTCTGTTCCTCAAGTCCACTGACGCTAGTACCTGCAACTTTTCTTCAAAGGTTGCGTCCACCACATCGGCCATGAAGTCGGCAAGCACGCCAGCTTGGGATATATTCTTTTTGGCAATGAAAAGCTCGAATCGTCTGGCCAGCAAGGGCGATATACCGCCATTTTGGGAAGCGGAGAAGAAGGAGGTAAGCCTAAGAAGAGCCAGAAGCTCTCTCGACAGCCGTTTGACCTGGTCGAAGGCATTCGCGATTTCTAAGTCGGTGGCAAGAGGTACTGAACAGCGATATTATGTTAGTATATGAACAAACGTAGCATCTCAATGTCCAGGGAAAATGCATACCAATCTCATCCTGCAATACAACCTCGGCTTCGAAAAATGGCGTCTCCTTTGTAAGCTTGCTGACCGAGAACCTCCTCAAGCCTTCAACCAGTAGATATGGCTCAGCGTTCGGTCTCCCCTGGACGCCAATTACCTTTGCCATTGTCCCGTAGCCGAAAAGGTCCTTTCCGGAGGCCTTGGCCGGGTCGATTAGCTTTGGGGTTGTTGATCGTGTGCTCTCTCTATCCTGACTGTCCAGCAGCTGCTGGCCATCCTTGCTTAGATATGGGGAGCTGAGAGGGACACAGCCGATCAACGTGGGGGTTCCATTCTTTGGCGAGTGCTTGCTGAACAGGGAGGTGAGGAGAAGCGGGATATCAGCGCGTTCGGCGAGGGGGATGCGGAGGGTGACGCCCGGCAGCAGGACGGAGTCCCTCTGCAATGGCAGCAAGGGAAGCTTTGTTGATCGAGACGAATTGGTACCCATGATAGGGGCTAATGGAGAGTGACTACCGGCTAGACAGAGGGGGAGGGCGTCCTTGGGAACGGTAGGATATCAAAATGACGATGTTGGAGAGAAGAGCAGGGAGCGATGCGGAGATGTCCTGGGGCAAATGCGGAGAGTGTCGAGCTGCAAGCTGCAGACGAAAGGACGATTAGGAGACGGGCGGTGGTTCAGCGGGTGACAGTAGCAGTAGTCGGGAGAAAAGCGAGGCCCATGGAACAGAAGAGAACTTGAAGCGGGCGAAGGCGAGGACTGAAGTCGAGGTTGGCGAGGGCGGGCTGGCTTTTCCGCATCGGGGTTGGATGAGGCTCAGGCCAGCAGCAGCACGGCCGATGCCGAGGTTAGAATGGGCGGGCGACAAGAGACAGCAGGTTAATACTGAATATCCAGACTGTGATAGATAGATAGTACTGATACTGGCGGTGGACATGTAGGACAGCGGGTGTTTTATCTTTACAACTGGCTACCTAATGTAATGTAGAGTTGTCGACTTGCGGCTTTGGGAATATGGAGGGCCATCCACCGCCGAAGTTTGCCCGCAAACACTCCATCCTCGACTGTCTGCTCTGGGCAAATAAACCACCGTGATATCTCTCTCCCCGACACCATTCGGTCTCTTCATACCCACCCTGCTGTGCATATCCTTCTGCCGTCCCCTCTCTCTCCCTTTCCTGGCCCGACTTTCCCATCCCATCCCGTCCCACCACCCGCGCCCCTCATCCGCCCGCAATCATGGCCTCTGCCCCTCCGCGATCCGCCACCTCCTCGTTCACAATCGGCACCCGTAGATCAAAGCTCGCCCTGCTGCAGACAGATCTCGTGCGCTCTGCGCTCAAGGCCTCTTTTCCAGAATGCGACTTCGATACCCATACGCGCGATGCCATCGCAGACCTGGACAAAACTACCCCGCTCAGCCAGTTCACCTCCAAGAACCTCTGGACGGAGGAACTCGAGCAGCTTCTCATCGCCAAGGAGATTGATCTTGTTGTCCATTCGCTAAAAGGTTTGTCTATCTCTTTCTAACATTGTTCTATTTACCAGCCTACATTGTCCTGTCCCTTGTATCATTTGCCCAGCAAAAAAAAAAAAAAAATACCCAGCTAACACCCACCCCCTCCCAACACCCAGATGTCCCCACGCAAATCCCCGACTCCTGCATCCTAGGCGCCGTCATGCCCCGCGAAGACCCGCGCGACGTGCTCTGTATCAAAAAGGGCCTGCCCAACATGACCCTAGCCGAGCTCCCCGCCGGCTCCGTTGTCGGCACCTCCTCCATCCGCCGCACCGCCCAACTAGCCCGCCACTACCCGCACCTCAAAGTCCAAGACGTCAGAGGAAACATCGAGACCCGGCTCGCGAAGCTCGACGCTGAGGACGGCCCATTCACCGCCATCATACTTGCTGCCGCCGGCCTGCTGCGCACGGGCCTCGACGACCGCATTGCGCATTACTTGGACTCGAAGAATGGGAAGATGCTGCATGCTGTTGGTCAGGGGGGGTTGGGGATTGAGCTGCGCGCTGACGATGAGAGGATGAGGAAGATGGTTGAGGCGATTGGGGATAAGCGGTCGACATATGCGTGTCTTGCGGAGAGGAATCTGTTGAGGACGCTGGAGGGGGGTTGTAGTGCGCCGTTGGGCGTGGAGACGGAGTGGGTTGATGATGGTGCGGGTGAAGGGAAGGATGTCATGCGCATGCGGGCTATTGTGACGAGTGTGGATGGGAAGGAGGCGGTGGAGATTGAGAGGGATACGGAGATTAGGTCGAATGGTGAGGCAGAGGCGTTTGGGAAGGCTGTTGCGGATGAGATGGTGAAGATGGGGGCGGGCAAGATTCTGGAGGTTATTCAGCAGACGAAGAAGGTTTGGTAAGGGAGGTTTTAACAGTTGCTTTTATTGTTAAAGGCGGGAAGGCTGGCAGATATTTATGCCCCTGAAGATCAAGGGGGCTTTCTACTATGTTTGTCATGAAAAGATATCCATTGATGATCTGGAATGAATGAGTTATCATCTTCTATAGAAATGAGGCAGGATAGAGAAAAACACATGTAATGAAAATGGGAACCAATTCTCCTCTTACTTTCAGTTCTCCTTTTCATTACTTATCCAGCCTCCCTTTCTTGCGTCCCGCCCTCCGCGTCGTAGAGTTTGGTCAATATAGTTATACAAGCCATTCAACTACATTTCTAGGCCATAGTAGTCAAACTATATATTTCCAATAAGATCCAAGCAATCCCAGCTAACTCTATAAGAATAAAATATATAAAATTTAAAAAACCCAATCCGTTGTTACCTTCTCAATATAACCCGATGAGCGGGGCCAGCGAAGATAAAACCCTGCCATCCATACGGTAACTATCTTCTGTCAAGATCTTGTTTTAACTTTTCTATTATTTCAATCCATCCAATCCAGTTAGATGGGTTTAATTGCGTTACCTCTTGACAGCCCCAAGCTTATTTTATTTTATTTTTTTTTCCCTCGTTTCCTGTATAGCCAGTTGCCCAAACGCACCAGGCCAAACGCCTGAGGCAAGTTGGTTATTTAAAGAACGATTTTACTAGTTTGCCCCTCCACACCGTACCTAGGTAGCGCGAATAAATATCAGGCGCGTCCATCGTCATCGTCATCAATATCATCAGCATCAACCTCCACATCACTAAACCAAAAAAAAAAAGCGAGAAAGAAAGAAAGAAAGAAAGAAAGAAAGAAAAGAAAAGAAAAGACCGCTATATTACGAGAAAGAGAAAAGATAAGAAGAAACCATGCCGAATACCAAATCCACCCCAGACGATTTCCCGCGCATCTACCTGTTCGGAGACTCGTTGACGGACAGGGCGTTTTACGAGCGCGATTGTGGCTTTGGATGGAAGCTTGGGCAGTACTATGATGGGCGGGTGGAGGTTGTTAATCAGGGTATGTTATGTTATGTTGTTTTATGTTGTTTTATGTTGGTTCCTGGGGGGTAGTTTGTGTATCTAGATACATCCTCTGGATATATGATGCGGTTGGTGGTTGGGGGGGTGGGGGAGAGGTGACGTTGGCTGATCTTTTTGGTTTTGATATAGGGCATTCTGGGTAAGTCATGTTTTCATTCTTATGTTTTTTCATTCTTTCTTTTTTTGAATTATATTTCCCCGTCAAGTAGTTAAGATGCCCCCCCTGGTATCCTAGACCACATTGTATGTATTTATCTAAACCCACCCTCCCTCCCCCAACCAGAGAAACAAGCCGCTCCCTCCGCCGCGAATTCGAACGAGGCATAATCAAAAAAGTCGAAACCCGTGGTTCCCCACCAGCACCCCTATTCATCACCATCTTCCTCGGCGCAAACGACGCCTGCCTCCTAGGAGACAGCACCTACGTGCCCCTCCCCGAATACGAAGAACACATCCGCCACTACATAACCACCATCCTCGAGCACCCGCTCATGCAGGAGACCAAAATAATCCTCATCGCCCCTCCCCCCGTCGACGTCCCTTCATCCTCGGACGCGGTCGATGACCTGCCCGAAGTCGCGGAGGTGCTAAGGGCGATAGAGAGGGTGGGCCGCGGACATAGAACCTGGCAGTCGAAGCGGCTTTTTGCGAAGAAGATTATTGAGATTGGGCGTGACTTTGAGGGGAAGACGGAGCGGGTGGCGGTTATGGATTTTTGGACGATGGTGACTAAGGCGAAGTGTGAGGAGCTGGCGATATCGGAGGAAGCGTATCAGCGGCTTGACGAGAGGGATATGCTGCCTGGATCTGGGATGCCGGGGGCGAAGGAGTTTGGAAAGGAGTGGTTTGTTGATGGGTTGCATTTCGGGAAGAAGGTGTGTGAGAGCTTGCTTTCTTTTTTCTTTTTTCTTTCTTTTTCTCCCTTTGTGCTATTTTGTGTTTTTATGTTATTTATTTTCGTCTGGTTTATTCACTCGAGGATTCAAACAGCTGACGGCTTTGATTAGGCATATGAAGTCTTGGGTCGCGAGCTGCTAGAATTGCTTCTTGCAAAATGGCCAGCGTTGGAAAAGCAAAATTTCCCCCTTCGTGTAGGTTTCGCCCCGTACATAAAAGGTAACCGGGGGTTCGCCTTAGCAAAAGGCAACCAAGGGCTGACCTATTCTGCGATTTAGGAGTGATAAATACCATCCTATCGAAACGGAAGAAGCAAACATAAAGGCGGTGGGTGACAAGCCTGTGGCACATTTCACCACCTAGCCTCTGTTCAAGGTGTTACCAGACCCCCGAGGGTTGTCTTCCGTAAATTCATCCCACGCCCTCGCCTTCATAGTTTCTTCATCAGCTTTTTCCATATCGTCTTCATCAATTTCCTTCGGCTGTCCTGATGCTTCACCGCCACCCTCGATAATACCTCCTCTTCTCCGTTCTTCCTCCAGGTACTCGTCAATACTCATAGTAGGGAGGTTATGACCTGACCTGAAGACGCCCTTTTGAAGGTCGGTACGTTTATTTGTGAGAGTGAATGGCTGCAAGGGTACGCCTTTTTTGCTCAAAAGAGGTCCCCCAGGCCGTCCCCCACGAACAGCTTGAGCCAGCCCGACGTCCAACCGATCGGAATAGCTTGTCGTGTCACTTTGATCGCGTCTCCTTATATCATGCTCATAGACGGGATTTCTGACGGGAGCTGAAGCTTCAGCACTTGATAGCATGGATAATTCCTGTGATATCATGTCCAGGGCTTGGAATGTCTGATGTGTATAGAGGTTAATCTCAGCCAGATAGAGTTTCCGAACTTGATCGTCGTCCACTTGTAGGGTATTTTGGTTGTGCGAAAGATACTACGGTGTATTGTTTAGCAGCAACTCCAAGTCGTCATAGATATTCAGGTACTTCATAAATACCTCTAGCTTTTGTTTCAATTCCTTTTCCTCTCGAAATCTGGAGACTTTGACGTCCCTCCGTGTCGCCGCATCGTTCAACGGAGCTAAACTAAAGGAAGCGGGGTTGTCTCTATATCGTTCATAGAGCTTCGTATCCGCTAGGGACAGCAGGCCATACCCATCAAGACTTTCTAGATATTTTTCAAATTCGTCTCGTGATCGGCGGAGGCTCTGTATGCGGTCTGCGGTGTACGATCTTTGGAGAAGATCGGCCAGGATATAATCGACCGTTAGGTACCTGAATGGTTAAGGGAGGTCCGTCAGCATTGGGGTTCACTTCGGAGAGCGCATAAGTTTCACTTACTGTAAATCGCCTGTGGCAATATCCTCCAGCGACTCATTGGAGCTGAAGAGGGATAGCTGTGCAATGCGACGCTGGCACTCTTCGAATTCGGCGATCACGTCGGGAAGCTGTTTGTCGCTGGTTTCCGGGGAGGTTTCTAGAGCTTTCTTGTGGGATTTGGCAAGGGAGAAGAGAGCCTGGAGGCTATCGGGCTGCGGATCCATGGCCACTCTCCAGAATACCGCGTAGGAAGGGGGTTTGGTAGGGGGATATTTGGTGGGATGTTGGAGAAATATGATAACAACGCTTCCATTGACAACGCCCAGAGTCATGTGAAGATAGCGGCCGCAGTCATGTGATGCCTCAGGCATCACATTGCTCCAACCTCAGCCTCTCTCTCCTTTGATGAGTGAAGGGTGCAAGGCTGAGGCCAACAAAGAACGGCTTTCCGCTCGTTCTCTGCTTTTATGATTCAGATGGTGATAGGGCAGCATAGATAGTGTTTCAGCTAGAAAATCTCAGCTCATTCCTTTATTCTGTCCATCTGTTTGGTGATTCACTCTCCAGGGGCACAAGCAAACAACTTCACTACACCTGCAGCAGGATATCCTTCCCTCTCATTTCTTACAGTCCCAAGGACGTTTGTTTGTTTACTCTTGGCTCACAACCAAGGTGTAAACATCTTCCTACTTTTTGTTTGTGTTTACATGACTTAACCAGCCTCGCTTCTTTTCACCTGCTCCTTCATTCGTTGCGCGGGCATTGCCTTTGGCTAGTTAACTACTTATATTGCCAGATTTCCTCACCTCTATAGGTTACTGTACTCTTGCTACTTGATGGTCCTAAACGAGTCCTAGAGTCTGGAAATGGCTGCTTCTGGTGGGATTAAAGGCCCCCTCCCTCCTGACGATCCTTTGAACGGGATAGAGGGGAGGATGAGCACCATCCCCATAGACACAAGTCTCGCAGTACATGAGAAAGGCTCACAACTTGTGGAGTCTGATACCGACTCTGACGCATCGGAAACGGCACCGTTGGGCCCAGAAGAAAAACGACGGCAACAAAATGAAAGAATCAGAGAGCTGTTGGTTCCCTTTGACTCTGGACCGATTCCCTTTTCTGACTGGACAAATATAGGCTTTCAAAACGAACAGAAACCATCACTGCGGATGATATCAAGGCGACGATTAAACCGACCAATGACAGCGAGCTTTCCATGTCTAATCTTATTGCCAAACAGGACTTTGCTTCGATAATCCACGATCCACGAGAGTATCAGTTGGAATTGTTTGAGAGGGCGAAGGCTAGGAATATAATCGCGGTTCTAGATACAGGTATGACGCGCTTTTATACTGTGGCTCATGGATGAATACTGACATTTTTAGGATCGGGCAAAACCTTGATCGCTGTGCTTCTACTCAAGCACATCATTCGAAAGGAGCTGGAAGACCGTGCCAATGGCAAATCCCCTCGAATATCATTTTTCCTGGTTGGTTCCCCCGCCTTTTTTTGGTCAAGTGAGGCCGGCAAACTGAGTCTTCCTAGGTCGATAGTGTCAATCTCGTGTACCAACAAGCCGCGGTGCTGAAAGCCAACATTGGTCAAAATATCGATAAATTCTGTGGCGCGATGCAGACGGATTTATGGACCCAGGAAACCTGGTCGAAGCACTTTTCAAATAATATGATTATAGTTTGCACAGCTGAAGTCCTGCATCAGTGCTTGCTGCATTCCTTCATCCGGATGGAGCAAATCAACCTCCTGATTTTCGACGAGGCACACCATGCCAAAAAGGAGCACTCATACGCCAAGTAGGCTCTTCTTTGACATACTTTATATCTGTATCCATGTTGTTAATATTAGCTATAGGATTGTTAAGGACTTCTACTTTGATCAGACCGAAGCTTCAAAACGACCGAAGATATTTGGTATGACGGCATCCCCCGTCGATGCTAAGGTCGATGTGGTCAAGGCTGCAAGGTATGATATTACATCGAAGGGGGAGTATGTTTTTGTGCTGACTTAACATGTCTCCTAGGACACTCGAAACGTTGCTCGATAGCGAGATTGCAACAGCATCTGATATCAATGCGCTCCGGCAGACCATAGCTCGCCCCACAGAACAGACATGGACATATGATAGGCTTGATGCACCGTTTGAGACTGACCTGTATAGGACTATGCACTCACAATTTGGGAATATCGGTGAGCTGGACAAGCTGTTCTCCTTTGCGCTTGAAGCAAGCTCAGCGCTTGGAAGATGGTGTTCGGACCGGGTTTGGACAGTATTACTAGGCGATAGATTCTTACCTAAACTCGAAGGTAGGGTTTCTCGTCGTTATATGCGTGGGCCTTCTGGGGCCAAAACTGCAGCTGTTGATGAGACGATTCAACGCATTCGGGAAGCTGCAAATATTGTCAAGCTCCACAGGTTCAACGAACCAGTGGATTGTCCGGAACATGTCAGCCCAAAAGTGCGATTGTTGCTCCATGAACTTTCAAGATATTTTGAAAGACATACAGATACGAAATGTATTGTTTTTGTGACCAAGCGATATACGGCAAGGGTACTTTGCGACTTGTTTTCTCGCATTGGAACAAAACACATGCGAACAGGTGCCCTTATTGGTATTCGAGATGATGAATTAGGGGGCCCGAATGTGTCTTTCAGACAACAGTTTTTGACTTTGCTAGCCTTCCGTAAAGGGGAACTAAATTGCCTGGTATGAGTTTTCGCTACTGTTCCTCTTTCCTCAGCAACTAAGACATTAACCTGAGCAGTTTTCTACATCTGTTGGAGAAGAAGGTCTTGACATACCAGGCTGCAATCTTGTTATAAGGTGAGTAAGATCTTATTCCCGTCCAAGACCCGAGCTTAGCATGTTACAGGTTCGATCTGTATGCGACGTTGATTCAATATGTCCAAAGTCGTGGACGAGCTCGGCATTCAAATTCCGTAGTACGATTATATCCTTGCTATGCTGTAGCCCTTTCTGACATGAATCTACAGTACGCTCACATGGTGGAACGAGACAATCTTATACACGAGACTGCTGTTCGAGGTGTGCGGGATTCGGAGGTGAGTTGCAACCACGCACACCAGTCTTAGCTGCCCACAGCTAACGGAAATGTCATACCAGACCACAATGAGGCTCTTCTGCGAAGCCCTTCCCAAAGACCGCCTCCTTCACGGAAGTAACGATGATCTCGACACTATTTTGGAAGCCGGACGATATCGTAAATCGTTTACGGTTCAAAGCACCGGGGCAAAGCTGACATATCACTCGGCTCTTGCGGTTCTTGCACATTATGCAAGCTCTCTGGTAAGTGTATATGGCAAACCCATACTCACAGTCCTAACATTGTATAGCAATACGAAAAGGAGATGTCGGCCCAAGTGAGCTACTTTATGTCCCGGACCAACAATGCGTATGTCTGCGAAGCTATACTCCCGGAAAAGTCTCCCTTTCGAGGACTAGTTGGAAAACCATCATCGCGCAAGTCGTTTGCCAAACAGTCGGCCGCTTTCGAGACCTGTTTGATGCTACGGAAGAATGGGCTGCTAGATGATCATTTCGTGTCCAAGTACCACAAAAGACTACCCGCTATGAGAAACGCTAAATTGGCCATTACTTCCAAGAAAACTAACCAGTACGATATGATGGTGAAGCCCAAGTTGTGGGAAGAGCTTCGAGGTACCATGCCGGAGGGAGTTTACGTAACTTTGTTAACCCTACGACCTTCCAAGCAGCTTCGACGGGAATACCAACCTCTAATGATGCTGACTCGAGAAAAACTTGTGGAATTCCCAATATTTCCGTTATACCTCGAGGACGACATAGAGTGTGATATCGTGTCGACTTCACTGACGACCGTGGTCCCCGTCTCAAACTCAGAGATCGATCTACTCACCACATTCACTCTCAGGATATTCCAAGATCTGTTCCATAAGGTGTATGACAATCAACCAACCATGATGACATACTGGCTTGCACCAGCGAAGTTAGAAAACATGGAGGCATCTCCAGATTTGGACCCGGGACAGATACTTGACTGGAATATCATCCAATCTGTCCAGGACAACGCAGACATCCGTTGGTCACAGGAGATGCCAGCAAGCTTTGTAGAGAATCGATTTTTATTCGACAAGTGGGACGGTAGATATCGCTACTTTACATCTGAAGTGGAACCAACCCTGCGCCCATCAGACCCTCCTCCACCAGGCATGGCAAAGAGACGAAACATGGACAACATAATGAACTATTGTTTGAGTTTATTCAAAAACTCCCGCATTAAGTTTTTGGCATCGTGCGACTGGAACCAGCCTGTTGTTCGAGCGGAATTAGTTCGACTTCGCCGAAATCTGTTGGATAGGATGACGGAGCAGGAAAAAGGGGAAGAGACAGCGTACTATGTGTGCCCTGAGCCCCTGAGAATTTCAGCTGTAGGTTTTCTTTACCTCTTGTGCTTATGGTAATACGGAAATGCTAACCGTGGTAGATTCCCGCCGCTGTTGCTCGGTTTGCTTTCGCCTTCCCGGCTATGATTAGTAGGATGGAGTCTTACTTGATCACGACGGAAGCTTGTAACAAACTCCAGTTAACGATCACGCCACAACTTGCTCTCGAAGCGTTCACCAAAGATTCGGATAACACAGAGGAACATAGGGGAGAACAAATCCATTTCCAGCGTGGAATGGGCAAAAACTATGAGCGGCTCGAGTTCCTTGGGGACTGCTTTTTGAAAATGGCAACCTCAATCTCTTTGTTTGCAATGAACCCAGATAACGACGAGTACGATTTCCATGTCAAGAGAATGTGCCTGATTTGTAACCAAAATATGTTCAAGACGGCCGTTAAGATCAAGCTTTATGAATTCGTTCGGACGCAAGGGTTCTCAAGGTATGTTTAGGGCTGTTTCCTGATTATTTCCTGGTTGTTTTCACCTGTTTTCTAACATCTTACGCAGACGTAACTGGTATCCCGAGGGTATCAAGCTCCTACAGGGAAAGGCCAAAGCAGGGCCTGCAGAAAATAAACATGCACTGGCTGACAAAACCATTGCGGACATCTGCGAGGCTCTAATTGGGGCATCGTTATTATCAGGGGGGAAGGTCCATCGATTCGACATGGCAGTCAGAGCAGTCACGACGTTCGTGGATAGCGACGATCATAACGTTTTGGATTGGCGCAGCTACATCGACCTATATTCATTACCTCGATATCAGACAGCAGCTGCAGATGCGGATCAACTTGATTTGGCTCAGCAGATCGAAAGCAAACTTGGCTACCATTTCAACTACCCAAGATTGTTACGTTCGGCATTCACACACCCTTCATACCCAACGGCTTGGAGTCAGGTACCATGTTATCAGAGGCTGGAATTTTTAGGTGATTCTCTGCTCGACATGGTGTGTGTTGAGCATCTGTATCACCGTTATCCGGATAGGGATCCCCAGTGGCTCACTGAGCATAAGGTATGTGCACCTGAAAAACTTGACTGAGAAAAACTAACATTAGTAGATGGCAATGGTGTCGAATAAGTTCTTAGGGGCGGTGACTGTGAGGTTGGGGCTACATAGGTATCTCCAGCATCACAGCAACGTCCTTCCCAACCAAATCACCTACTATGCGGCGGAGATTGAGAATGCAGAGGCTGAGAGCTCCGAATCCCCCGACGCCTGGACTTCGACCTCCGATCCACCTAAGGTGAGTGTGTTCATCAAATGCTGCTATCCATGTTTTTAATTCATTAACAAACGGCGTAGTGCCTGCCTGACATGCTCGAGGCATATATTGGGGCAATTTTTGTCGACTCGAAGTTCGATTTTGGGGTTGTCGAGGACTTTTTCCAACGGTTCCTCAAATGGTACTTTGAAGACATGAGTATCTATGATACCTTTGCAAACAAGCACCCAACGGCATGTACCCTTCCACAAGCTAAGTGCATATGCACATGCATTATGCTGGTACTAACTAACACATTTGCAGACGTACTTGCACAACCGGCTAACGATTGATTTTGGATGCACCAATTACTGCCTCAAAGCGTGTGAGGTACCATCTGTGGATGGCGCCGAGCCACGGGTCCTTGCAGCGGTTATTATCCACGACGCGATTGTCGCCGAGGGTATTGCGTCGTCTGTACGGTATGCAAAGGTCAAAGCGAGCGAGGCGGGTCTGGCGAAATTGGAAGGCCTGCCTGCATTCAAATTCCGTGAAGTGTACGGCTGCGACTGTGTGACAAACAAAGAAGGGGAGGATGGAGGGGTTCTATGAGTGATTCGGGCGAGAGGATTTTGATAGAGGCGATTCCCGGGTTGGAAACGGGGTTTCTTTCTCTTGTTCTTTTTTCTTCCATTCGATGGCAAGTTGCATACCACAGATAGCCAATGGAGTAGTAATCTGCCTAGCGAGAATCATAAAATATCATAGTTCTAGTATTTAATGCCAGGACCCATGGGTGCAGACTTGGATCCGCCAGTGTTGGCTGTACGCCTCCGGCCTCCCAATTGGGCATAGCACACTTACATGATCACACAGTAGATAGATTCCTCACTAGCATAGCAATATGAGAGATCTTCAACCTTCCCACAGGTTATAGCCTGGATAGTACATTTTTTATTAAAAACTGCTGTGATTAAGACTGGAAGGTTCACCTGACTTAAATATCTCATCAGATCTATAGTGTAATATGATGGTGTGGAAAGCTTAAGGTCTTGCATTTGAGTGGTGCGCGCAGCTATCTAAGTACGCCAAGCGAGAATGTGGGATCACGTGATTGGAGAGTCACGTGACCACGCGTTTATGAGCTACACACTGCAGGCCTCATGGTCAGGGCTCCAACATAATATTCAATTACCTGGAATTTGCACATCTTTTGCATTTTTTGTGCTTATTTTACAATTTCTTATGATGTGAAAATTTTTTTTCAGATCATATGAATGATTTTTCAGACATCTCATAAGTATATTATTAGTAGATTTTTTAGACTATAATCATCCTGATAATATATAGGATGCCTGGCAACATGCCTGATACCTCCTAACTAGTAGGTACCTTTAGTGCTTATTGCATTATTTTAGCTTACTCTCTAATGAGCTATAGAATTACTAAGCCTAACATCCAGGCTGCAGAGCCTGCATATCTAAATGTGCAGACTTCAGGGCCTATCTATTCTAGTCTTATAGAGATTATAGATAGTGATATAGATTACATGCAGCTACTAGATAGATTATATAGTATACCTATAGATCTAAATATCTTAATCACTATAATATAGAGTACTCTCATGAAGATAATAACTTATCTCTTTATTTTTATTAAAGTCATACAGGTAATCCTCCTGCAGCCCACTATCTTATATAATATTACTAGGAAGAAATTATATAAGTATCAAAAGAAAGTTCAGCAGATGATTAAGATTAAAGATATTATTACTTTTAATGACATGAATTATAAGTTCTGATGTGCTGAAATTCTTGTAGATGCTAAAGTTATTAATATAACTAATATTTTATTAAAGAATTAATATAAGAGTATCTTTAAGTAAACTCATAAATAGGCTAAATAATCTATATGATTAAAGGTATTATATTACTAGATTCTCACAAGTTTATAAGGTAATATTTAGGCTGTATTTAGCACTTTAAAACTAGATAATACTGTAACTCTGTAGGAGAAAATTAATATAAAGTATACTATCTCTCTTGTAGAGAAGTATATACTCATTGTCAAGAAGTTAATAACTCTTTAAGTTA
Source organism: Onygenales sp. PD_10 (assembly GCA_032988465.1). Classification (NCBI taxonomy): domain Eukaryota; kingdom Fungi; phylum Ascomycota; class Eurotiomycetes; order Onygenales; species Onygenales sp. PD_10. Next base: position 164,961 of record JANTQH010000050.1, on the reverse strand, counting down.
AGAACATTAATTATATACTCTATTAGTGGTATTTTTATTATCTTACTACTTGTTATAGGGAGCTCTCAGTCAGATTAGAAGACATTTACCATAACATATTCTTATTAGAATTTAAAGACTTTTAGAAGTAGTTTGTAAAGACTCAACTTGATAAGTTCTTTTTTATGGGCTAGGAATGAATTATAAATGTTGATGTTAATAACCTTATAAAGTAATTAATGAATTATTATGATAAGAAATTAACTAACCTCTTTCTAAAGAATCCTACTGTAAATTCTATAAATACCTTGCTAAATTTAAATTTGAATTTGAATATGAACACTACTGACTTAAAGAGCTTAAAGGGAAAATACTGCAGTCATTATAAGATCTTTAAATATAAGAATGAGTAGTACTAATGATTATACTCTAAGTAATAGCTAAAATGACTAAACTTAGACAACTTAAATAAATTAGATGATTTAGATAAAAATAAGGGTAATAAATCTAGTAATCTCAAAAAGAGTAAGAATAATAAAGATCTTATATTACACTAATCTTCTGTAAATACTATGATGGTCTGAGGTGAAGCCTTTTTAGTTATACTAGATGATTCCTTAAGATTATGATATTTGAATATATATGCTAGCTTTAATATGACTAGCAAACATCATTTAATGCTCAGCTATTAGTCATATAAAGGTAATCTTAGTGTTGATGTTGCAATAAGTAATGAGGTAAAAATAAAAGAAATTAACAATGTAATTTTTAAGATTAAGAGTAATGATATTTCACTATATAATGTTCACTACCTTTTAAATTTAATGATTAACTTACTATTATATGTGCAGTTAGAGGATTAGAGTTATAAATTTACTCTATTTAACTCTATATCATTATATTTTATCTGTAGGGCCCTGAATGGTGTTACATTCAATACTATATGAACTAGTAAAGATGATGTATATAAAATTGTGTAATGAGAGTCTGAAATTAATGTCAACTATATTAGTAGAATAGTTAATTATATTATGAAATTATATGAGTATGAATCTTCTGATTTGAATCAAAAAATCAGCCTTACAGCTATAGTTACTACTACTATATCTCTAACTCTAACATTAAAGCTGCCTTCAGTCAGTAAAATACTCATGAAATAGCATAGAGACCTCAGGCATATTCATACAGGTGCTATTATTATAATGTCTAAGAATTCTCATGTAGGTATCAAGATAATCAGCCTGAAATCTAAATTCTATTATAAGGATTATATCAAGGCTGATATGACTTGACATTTCTCTAAGACCTTCATGCCTTAATTGATTTGTCTGATTGAGAAGATTCACATTAATCTTACAGAAGGAGATAAAATGTTAGATGATTTATCTAACTACCTCCTAGAGTTCTAACAGGGGATAAAATATTACATGCTTATGATGTGTGATGTGACATGTTATAAATGAGTATATTTTCTCAAAATAAAGAATGAGGTAGTTGATGCTTTTAACTACTAGCTTAAATTTATATAGAATATGAGGTTTATAGCCCCTGTATTTCTATATATAAATATAGATGATGTTTTTTAATCTAGTAAAATAATCAATCTAATGATCTAATAGGAAATTAAATAGAAATTAACTATATTATAGTTACTACATCAGAATGGAGTCTCTGAGCACAGTATTTATATAATAATGAGATATATGAGAGATTAGAGTAATTCTTAATCAGAGTAGATTATTTAAGAAGTTCTGAGTAAATATTCTATATGTAGTTATAGATATTATAAATAATACCCTAATATTTATGATTCTATATAATGAAAAGTTCTGACTGCAGACAGTGGATTTAATTACCTCTAACTCTTATATGATTCTGACATATACCTTATTTAATATATCATCTCAGGTAAAGCATTTTTGCTGTATTAGAGTATCCATGTATGCTTACCTGCATGGCTTACAGAAGCTAGCAGATAAACTATTACCTTATATGAGGTTATATAAATTAATTAGATTTATTAGAACTTTAATTTTTTGACTCTGAGATTCTGAAGAAGATAAGATAATCTCCTCATTAAATATTAAATTTAATAAGAATAGTGTTAGGGATTCTAAATATAGAGTCTGTTTCCTACAAGATTTACTCAATTTTGTAGCCTTTATTAGGCTGATGGATGAATTAATTCATATGAAAAATAATATGAAGATCTCTATAAGTAGCCTGAATGACTTATAAATATAATTTATGAAGTCTTTTGCAATCTATATCCTCTCACCTGATATAGGTAGTCTACCCAAATTATTTAAGAATACTATATTAAGGTCAGGGGAAATAAATGAGTACTGGTAAAAATCAATACAGTATGAAATTACTAACCTACAATGCTAAAAAATATGGCATCTCATCTCCTAATCTAATGTACTAGTTAGAAAACTAATAGCTCTAAGCTACTAAGTATTTATTAAAAAAGACTGACCTTAAAATTTAAATGTAGATCTGAATGGAATCTTATGAAAATCTTATTAAATAATTTATAGTAACTAGTTTAAGAAGAATAGTAAGGAAGAAATTTATATGCTTATTATAACTAACATTATGAATTATATATTATTTATAGTTACTATAAAGTTTGAATGAATATTGTAGCAGGCAGATATTATACTAGCCTATCTATATAGTTGTCTGGGTAAGGAAATCTATATGAGATAACCTACTGAATTTAAAGATAGCACTCTGAATATATTTATCTATACTATAGGAGGAAGTCTTTACAGTCTGAATCTAGCTGTAAAGATTTAATATGACTTTTTAATAACCTATCTCATTGAATTAAAATTTATTACAAGCTGTTGAAGCCCTGACCATGAGGCCTGCAGTGCATAGCTTATAAACACATAGTTATATGACTCTCCAATCACATGATCCCATATTCTCACTTGGTGTACTTAAATAGCTACACACATTACTCAAATGCAAGACCTTAAGCTTTCCACATCATTAGGTTATAGCCCCTATATTTCTTAAAAACACCAATTTTCAACATGCAAATGACTGTTAAGCTTCCTAGGTGCAGGCCTGATTAAAAGAACACTGGATGTCAGCTAGAAATTAAGGAGATAAAGCTACCAATAGGAAGGAATCTCAAGATTGATTTTTGATGGAGGAAGATAAATGACAGGCAAGAGAAGTAGCATGTAGAATATAATAGAAGATAGAGCAAGAAGCTCAATCTTAAGTGTATATACTAGAAAGCTTTAACTCTTCTGAGTCTGCAGAAGGGCCATCTACACCTTCAAACACAACTAGGAAGATTCAAAGCAATTCAAATATGATGAATATGGAAAATACATAATAATAAGATGGCTTGAAAGATCACAGCTGTGACTATGATGCTACTCTACAAGCAGATAACAGAGGAATCATTATGAATAGAAAGACTATTACAGATAGGAAGTTCATTGTGAAGAACTACAAGAAACTTGCAGATAGTAATTTACCCTCTAATGCCATACTCTCTCTTATTAAAAATATACTAAAAAACTATTAGAAGGTATATATTCAGATTTAAACTAATTTTATTACCTTAATTTATTAAATACTCTTTATTACTTACACTTCTCACATTAATTTATATAAGAGCTTCTATTAAGACTACAAAGATATCAGCATTAAGATTGCTGAAAATAATAAGCTTGCTGAAGACTTAAACTATACAATCTGAAGAAATATATTTAAAATGAAGATAATCTTAATTTAAGTTAGTAACATTATTTTGAAGAGTCAGAAGAAACTGCCCAAGGAGATTGATGAGGATAGTGCTGAGGCAGACATTTAGAGATATAAGAGATATTATATTTGAGAAGCCCTATATAATTCTCTCAAATAAGATGTAATATTAAACACTCAGGTAGCAATTACATTCTCAGGTAGCATGGGAGACCTCATTGCCCTATAAAACTAACTTGAAGATATTTACTAGATATATGCAGAGGACTTACAGCACAAGCTCTTTCAATGAATTACAAACATCTCAATCACTGAATGCAGTAGTGACATAGTCATTCATACTATGAACTGGTAAAAAGTTATAAAGGATTTAACATGTTAAGGCTGAGAGCTTCTAGATAGCTTCCTCCATCAGTGATTTCTCAGTAGTCTTAGTAATTATACTATATATTTTATGTAGAATTTCTTGAAGGATAACTACTGTAATCACCTAAAATCCTACCTCTCAGATTGAAACTTAAATAATCTCATTAATGACCTTATGTGCCAGAAAACTATCATCAATACTAGCAAAGAAAAAGGACTCAATGCTGGCAGCAAGAAGAATGATAAGAAGAATAATATTAAAGATGATAAAAAGGATGAGAAGGCTGATAGCTCTCACAAGAATGAACAGAAGTGCTTCTACTATAATGAAACTAAGCATATTAAGTCTAAATGCAAGTTTAAGAATCATAAGGATCAGTTAAAGAAATAGCAGGCTACAAACAAGAATAAGATTAAGGCTCTAGCTAAGAAAGAAGTAAAATCTGCTGAGAATAAGAATAAAGTAGATAAGAATAAAGATTTTACAGGTCTATTAAAGAGTCTGTCTGCTATTTTAAAGGACATCATATTAGAAGACCTCACTCATCACATTGATTCAGCAATTTAGTATCTTGATACTGGATTAACCTAGCACATTCAGAATAATTACAGCCTATTTACATCTATCTGAAAGCCTACAGTAAATGAGTTAGATTCTGTTGAGGATATCAGTAGTGATTTAGTCTATTCTGAAGGAATTAAAGAGACTGTTATCCTCCTTACAGATAGTAATAAACTTATCCTCTCAGAGGCTCACTATATACTATAAGCTACTAACAATCTTATCAGCTTCAGTAGTCTAGCAATTAATAGATTTGATTTCAAATTCCTTTATAATAGTAAAGAGCTCTCTGGATTTGAGTTCTATAGTCTAACTGGGTTGATTTATTACATATTACTCTCTGAGCATAGAGTCTTTCCCATTCACATAGTGTTGTAAACCCGACCCGCGAACCCGCCAGGTTTTAAACCCGAAAAGGAAAAAACCCGCCTCGGGTCGGGTTCTCAGCATCTGGCAGAACCCGACGGGCCAATCGGGTCAGAGCATTCAAACCCGATTTTTTTTTTCAAACCCGACGGGTTCACGCTAGTCCCAAAGGGGCCTAGCGCCGACCAAATTAGGCCTAGTGCCCGCCGTAATCGGATTAGCGCCGTGTGACTAAGCAGAAAACCCGGCCGCTAGGCCTAATTTAGCCACTACTAAGCCTATTTTGGCCTAGTGTAAACCCGTCGGGTTTGAAACGGGTTGACCAGTAGAAACCCGCCAACCCATTTTTTCGGGTTTAATCAACCAATCAAAACCCGCGAACCCGTTCGGGCGGGCGCCCGAGGCAGTTTTTCAACCCGAACCCAAAAAAAAACAACACTACATTCACAGCACAAAATCTATTGTAATAACTGGGACAACTTAACTCATCATCAATTATAAGGACATTATCTACACCTAGCACATTTAATTTGATCACTGTAACATACAGAATGTCATCAAACTCTCCAAGAACCTTATTAATAGCTTTGAGATCAAGAGGGGGCTAGACCTATCCTTCTGCAAGACATGCAAGTTGGGCAAATCAAAAAAGCAAATATCTTATGAACCTATACTAAGATCAATGACCTGCAGGGCACATCTACACTTTGATATCACTAGTGGTAGTGAAACATTTGGGGATCTTGATGATTTTACACCTAGTCTACAGGGCTATAAGTATCTCCTTTTGATAGTCAATGACACCACTCACTACAAGATACCTTATTTTCTGAAATTGAAGGCTAATCTTTTAGATACTATAGAGTTTCATCTTAACCATCTTGATAGCATGAGAATTCATGCTAGCTTCACCCAATTAGATGGTGCCACAAAAGCTTTTGAGGCTAAATGCCAGGTAGTGTTTATAAAATAGAGTATAAAGTGAGAACCAACAGAGCTATACATACCTCATCAGGATGGCATTTACAAACATATAATATAGACTGTGGTCTTAAAAGCACACTACCTAATGTTGTAGGCAGGACTGTTATTTCACCTCTAAACTGAGATGATTCTTATAAGTTCTTTTCTCACAAACATCTTCTTGATGAGTACTGAATTATTCTCTGAGGTAGTCACTGTAGATTGTTTGAAGCACACTACACCCCATGAAGCTTAGAATGAAAAACTGTATGCTTGTACAGAAAATTTGCAAGCTATCAGAAGTTCTATTTATATTCTTAAAGAGAGTAAACATTATAATACTAGCAAGTTTATAGCTTATAATGAGTACTTGGTGCTTATTGGATACTACAGCAGCAACACTTATCATCTTTAGAACCCTGTTAAAAATGAAGTGGTCACCTCAAGTAGCATTAAATGCAATGAAAATGCTACTCTTTCTTATTTAATCTTCTCAGCTCTAAATGACCAGAATTCTTCTAAGATCTCCCATGATTTTTCTACTAAAAAGATAGAAGAACTCTCTTCTCTTCCTACTAACCTTAAGGAGATTAATGACTTGCAAAAGGCTCAGCTTCAGCAAGAGATTCCCATGATATCCCAGTCAAATAAGAATATAGCCCTCTCATCAGAATAAAATGCTACTGGAAAGAAGTGCAGCCAGCCCTGTAAGACTGATATTAAAGTAGATGGTAATATCAAGACACTCATAGCATTCTCAGCTTAAGATTTGGAGCTCATCAATATTATCATATTGGATAATGCTGAATATTAACCCTTCAAGAATTTTAAAGCTTTTATGGCTCATAAAGCTCAGGCTCTGAAGTTCATTAATGGTATCAAGATTCCAACTACCTATAATAAGGTAGTTAGTGGCAAGTATAAGAAGGAATAGATAGAGGCAATGAAAAGTGAGGTAGATAGTATGCTATCTCACAAGGTATTTAAAGTTATTTCTAAGCCTATAAAATAAATGTCTATCTTGAGTGGTAGATGGGTCTATAGGATCAAAACTGACAAAAATAGCACAATGAAGGCATTCAAAACCTACTAAGTAATTAAGAAATTCCACTAATAAAAGAGTGTCAATTATCATGAAACATACATTCCAGTGATCTCTGCTGATGTTATTCATACAATATTTGCTACTATAGCACTTAAAGGTTAATATATTCATTAAGTTAATTTTATAACAGTCTTTCTCAACATCTAACTCCCTGAAAACAAACAGTTATTCATGAAGCAGCCTACTGAATTTGATTTGGGCAATCTAGAGGATGTTTGCTGCCTGCTACAGGGTCTTTACAGCCTAAAGCAAGCACCAAAGCTTTGATTTGATCTCTTGATGAGTTTTCTGGAGAAACTGGGCTTCAAGCAGTGCAAATAGAATCATGGTCTTTAGTATTATAAGAAGTTATAAATCTATTTGACACTCTACATTGATGATGTCAAACTCATCAGTCTAAATATAAAGAATATTAAGGATGTCTACATAAAAATTGTGAATCATTTTGATATTAAGGACTTGAATGATGCTCACCACTACCTTGATATGAAAATAATTAGAGATGCAAAGAGGATAAAAATCTCCCAGAACACCTATATTGAAGCTCTTCTTGTTCAATTTGATATACAAGACTACAATGCTGTTAAAATCCCAATGGATCCCAATTTTGACCCACTCTTAGATGAGACACTATTTAATGAAAAGATTTATTATATAGCTATTAGCTCATTCTAACATCTTGTGACCTACACCTAGCCTAATATCACATATGTGGTCAGGCACCTAGGCCATTATGTGTCTAAGCTTATAAAGGTATGCTGGCAGGGCATGAAGCACTTACTGCAGTATTTACAGGAAACTTAGAATATTAGTATTCAGTACTGAGCTAATGGTCTATGGTAAATTAAGGTATTTTCAGATAATAACTATACAGATAACAAGAAGAATAGGAAATCAACATCTGACATGATTATTAAGCTTGCAGGAGGCCTGATAGCCTGATACTCAGTAAAGTAAATAATAGTAGTATTATTCTTAATAGAAGTTAAATATGTGGCTGTGAGTAAGTTGATTAAGATTGTCATTCAGATCTATAGCCTACTTAGTGAGCTTAGTCTAGCTCCTATGAATGTCACCATATCAATATATATAGATAACACAGGTGCTCTGGCAATTATTTGCAGCAAAAAGGTCACATAAAATATTTATTATGTTAAAATTCAATATCATCATATTTGGGATGCAGCTGAGAAGAGGATTATTGATATGAAATAATTATCAATGAATGACATGCTAGCAGATAGTTTAATGAAGCTGTTGACACTTAAGAAGTTTAAGATCTCTATGAAGTAAATAGGGATTGATCTCAGGCATGTAAAGAAAGGAGATGAAGCTGTGAAGGAGGCCTAGGGTAATTATAGAGGTGATTTTATAGTGAATTACAGATAAAGATAATGAGTGTTTTTATGAGTATTTTGTGAGTGATTTTTGTGGCAATTATATGAGAAGGACTTTAGAAGTGAAGGAGTAGAACTAGGATATCTCTATAAATTTTATATGTAATTTTCTAGATTAGTTGTTGCATTTCAGAAGCTGCATACAGGTCAAGAGAGGTGTTAGAGCCCTGACCATGAGGCCTGCAGTGTATAGCTTATAAATGCATGATCATGTGACTCTCTAATCATATAATCCCACATTCTTACTTGACATACTTAGATAGCTGCACATATTACTTAAATGTAAGACCTTAAGCTTTCCACACCATCATAAGCTTATATAACTCTACCCTCTAGTATCATAAGAAAATACCACATCTCTATATAATCATCTATGTTGATGATTTAAATATAATCTCTGAGATTCTAAAGAAAGCTAATTAGTTAGTAAAAGCTCTTAGTGAGAAGTTAGAGGTTAAGAATTTGCATGAACTATAAAAATATTTGGGCATGAAAGTTAATTACTTGCCTGAGAGAATTAAGTTAACTTACTAATACTATATTGAATGATTAGTAGAGGATTTCTATATGAATGACATCATTATAGTCTATATACTCATAAAGGAAGCTTTTTACATTAATAATTCCTTTATTCCTGAGAGTAAAGCAAGCTTTATGAAGCAGTGTTATCAATAGAATATAGAGTGTATTTAATATCTTACAGTTAAGACTTAGTCTAATATTATATGTACAGTCTCACTACTTAAGCAGTACAACTTCAATTTAATCTTAAAATCATGGAAGGCATTATTACACATCATCTGATATTTAAAAGGAACCCTGAATGTAAGCCTTTTTTATAGATGCTATACAGCTAAAGATAGCTTAGTCTCTAAGTTTCTAAATAATGTCTATCTCCCTATTAAATATATAGATTCTAATTGAGTAGGTCTATTAAATAATGATTAAAAATCTACATCTAGTTATATTTTCAAGCTTGTAGGATCCCTAATATTATGATGATCTACTAAATAGACCTACATGTCTTTTAGTTCAAATAAAGCTAAATATATTATACTTAATGAAGCAGTTTACAAGATAATATGAATCTAAAATCTCATGTGAGAGCTTGAATTTATAACTACATCTTCTATATAGATCTATATGAATAATAAGAGTATTATTAACCTTATTTAAGTCACTGTGATTACAGCCTGCAGCAAGCATATAGACATGCAATTTACTATGATAATATAGGAGGTCATGAAAAATGATGTCAAATAAGCTTGATTCTTCTAGAATCATGGAAGATTCACAGCCATCTTATATCAGTCTACTCTACTTACTAACTAGCTATGGTAGTGGTGGAAGGAAGGAATGCAGTGTCTGTATGCATATAGCATAATTCCACTATTCATAATCTTAGTTAAAAAATGATATTATCTTATTAGAATATATTCTAATGACTGAAATAGCTGTAAATAGTCTAATGAAGCCTCTAGACATAGTTGCATTTATATGCTTTATTAATTTACTAGGGACTCTAGTGGGGAATGATAGAAAGTAGCAAGTCTGGTTATATATCTAGATTTTTTCTGCTGTCTGGCAATGTTTTGTTGTTTTTCAGTGTTTTTTTGTGAGATCTATGTATGTAACTCTGCCTGAGGGGGGGTGTTGGCTGTACACCTCTGGCCTCCTGATTGGGCATAGTGTGCTTATGTGATTGCATGGTAGATAGATTCCTCACTAGTGTAGCAATATGAGAGATCTTCAACCTTCCCACAGCCAGGCACGCCCGCCCGCTTCCATGTTTGCCCGTGCCGCTACGCCCAGAGCGGCCTAGCGCGCCAGCCCCTGACATGGCCGGTCCCGTGACCAAACGACACACCGCGTGCACCAAAAAGTTACAGGCACAGCTCGTCCACGGCATCTCTTGTACTCTGTTTATTATCAAAGTGATACACATCCCCAAACTTATCGACAACGCGAACAGCACGACCACCCCATTTCGGTCGATGTACAACACGCTCGGCAGCCCGCTCTTCCTCCGCTGAAAGGCCATTCATGACTCCGTCGCGGCCCGCGCCATAGTTGTCTTGTCAAGATGGAGGTGGTCTCGCCAGGGGTGCCCAACGGCCTCGCTGCTCCTACCAGCCAGCCTCCATCCGTCGACCCCAGCTCGGTCGTCCAGTACTTGACGGAAACACTGCAGAGCACCCTTGATGCGCTGAAGACCGATCTAGAGAGCGCCGGTAGCTTCCTGTCCAAGGCCAAGTATCCCGAGACCATCCAACGATGCACACGCTTCGCCTCCGAATCTCAGGTTGCCTTATATGTCCAGAAGGATGCCGTGGAGACAGAGCAGACAAATGGGACGGAGGAGGGATCGCGTATGTGTTCTATCGGCATCCGAAGTAAACATTGCGAGATGTACAAACTCTAATTTGTTTATATAGCTGCTCCTACTAGATACATCTATACCCTCGGCCTGGAGTTGGCTCTCACCCCTTCGACCGTGGCATCTATGGCCTTCACGAGAGAATCCCAACCGTTAGACCCTAATATCCCAATCTCCGCCCAGATCCATGCCATCAACCTGCCAGGTTTCCTGTCACAGCTAGCTCACGCCCAAGCTCCCAACGTCGCACCGCTCCAGACACTTCATACCTTCGTCAACCTCGTCCTGGGACCGTATTTCGATGCCTATACACGTGGCCAGGAAGGGGTCAATGGTGTGAAAGGGAGAGGAGACAACGATGCAAAGACCGGTGTTCCAGTGACGAAGAAGAAGATTGCGGAATTGAAATCGAGCCTTCTGCAGCTACAGGAAAATATTGAGATTCCTGTGTTGAACCTTCCTTTGCATGAGGTTGTGCAGGGGGCCTTGGATGAAGCCCAAGCCCGAGGTATCAAGCCCTCTGTCGATCTTATCCCGGCGTCTGTGCTTGAGAATAGCATGGTTCTTAACAGTGTCCAAAACATCGTCAATGGCTGGATCAAATCAATCCAGACGACCACGTCAATGGCCCGGGACGATATCAAGGGATCTGCAATTCAGGAAATCAACTTCTGGCTGTCGATGGAAACGGCACTAGAAGCGATCGAGGACCAGTTACGCAGTGATGGAGTGCAAATGACCATGGATATCCTGCGACATGCGAAACGATATAATGTAACGCTCAGCTTTTCGGCGGATACGGGTCTAAAGGAAACTACGGAAACGGTCCAGAAATACAATCAGCTGATGCGAGATTTTCCCGTCGATGAGCTGCTGTCGGCTACCTCTCTACAGAAAGTTCACGATGCCTTGAACCTGATATTCAATCATTTGAACAAGAAACTCCGTATTTGCCCTTACCCTATCAAGCGCTCGCTCCTGCTAGTGGAGGCAATATCCGGGGATCTGGACAATCGGATCCGCGACTTAATCAAGGGACGCTCGATTATGAATTTAGGATTTAAGGATTTTCGGGGTTTGATGCGGTCCGCTCAGACCATTTGGCGAGCCTGGGATGAGAACGTGAAGGAATTTACGAATGTTGCTCGTGATGCTATAAGACGGCGCAATGAGAAATTCATCTCTATCAAGGTTGACCCAAGGCATAGTCTCATTCAAGACCGACTAAAATACATCAACACCTTCAGAAACAACCACGAACAACTGCAACGAACCATCGTGAATGTCCTCGGGCCGAATGGCGGCCACAGCGGTCCGTCTTCTGGTGCCGATCCCGATGGGGCTGTTGTAGTCGAGGAGATTGGCGATGTTGATGCTTTGGAGGAGGTTTCGCAAGCTTATGCTTCGTTGAAGGATGTCGACGTCCTCGATGTTTCGGACGAGGGTACCCAGATCTGGATCCAAGCAGAAGCATCCTACAACGAGCGCACATCTAGAGTGGAGAACTCAATAATTGCTCGACTCAAGGACCGTCTGGCAACCGCGAAGAATGCCACCGAAATGTTCCGCGTCTTCTCCAAGTTCAATGCTTTGCTCGTCCGACCAAAGATCCGAAGTGCTATCAGCAAGCACCAATCTGAACTGATCGAGCTTGTGAAGAACGATATTGCGAGGTTGCACGAACGATTTAAGCAACAGTATGGCCACTCCCAAGCTCACCCTATGGCACAACTACGCGATCTTCCTCCCGTATCCGGTGCAATCGTGTGGGCCCGTCAAATCGAGCGACAGCTTGACGGCTACATGAGGAAAGTTGAGGACGTTCTGGGAGAAGACTGGGATCTGCATGCTGAGGGTCAGAAGCTTCAGGCTGAGAGTAATATGTTCCGCAAGAAGCTTGATACTCGGCCTATTTTCCAGAACTGGCTTCAGGATGTGCAGCGCCGAAATATCACCATATCCGGCCGCCTCTTTAAGATTTTCCGTAATCGTGCTACTGGAAATGCATTGGAGCTCGACGTGAACTTCGACCCGCAGATCATTGTGCTTTTCAAGGAAGTTCGAAATCTTGTCTGGCTCAGCTACCAAGTGCCGCATGCCATCAACACCATCTCCAAGGAGGCGAAGCGAGTATATCCTTACGCCATCAGCTTGATTGAAAGTGTCCGAACCGTCCTCCAAACTATACGTTCGATCGCGTCTATGGCCGAAGTTTCTATTCTTCTAAGCGGTTACCAGAATGATGTCCAAGGCCTCATTATGAAAGGTCTTCCATTGCGTTGGGAGTCTTTCATCCACTCCTACGAACTCCACGTCAAGCAGGTGATGGCTAATGGCGCGGTTGATCCGGCCATGACCCAGGGTCGGAGTGAGAGCAAGCACGTCCAATTCGTCCGCGAGTTTGCCGTTTCCGCCTTTGTTCTCCAATCAAAGACCTCGACCTTGTCCCAAATCAACGAGGGTATCCAGAAAGCCATCGCAGATCTTAAGACTTGTCCATACGACGCATCAATCTTCCGCCAACGCCTAGATGAGATTCAAATCTCAGTCGACAAACTGAATCTGGAGAATTATGTCAATCTTGGATTCTGGGTCTCCAATATGAACCGTAAAATCGAGCTCATTCTCCAGGAGCGCCTGCATAGGGCAATCAGAGAATGGATTATTGCTTTCCAGGAGATCAAGTATGGCGAACACTCCAGCAACCGGAACACTCATCTTCAAAGCTCAAAGACAACAGATGACGCTGAAACCCAGACCTACTCGATTGAGTTCCCGGAGCTCTTCCATGAAATTTCCATGAGAAATCAAGTCCTGCGATTGGATCCCCCGCTTGAATTCGCAAGAGCGAGCTGGTTTTCGCATTTTGACCAGTGGGTTGGTATACTTTGCAACCTGGAAAAAATCAAGTCCTCGCGATACAAGATGTCGATCGATACCGAGAAGGCTTTGCTCTCCGAAACCCATTTTACCAACCTCCCACAATACTGCAGCGACGAACTAGTCGAAGTGTATTCCGTTGTCGGCGCCAGGCTGGAAGATATCTCGGATTATGTCGATAAATGGCTCCAGTTCCAGTCATTATGGGATCTTCAATCTTCCCAGGTGTATGACGCGCTTGGTGATGATTTGTCTCAATGGCTTCAGCTCCTTCAGGAGATCCGAAAGAGTCGAGCGACATTCGATACGTCTGAGGTTGGAAAATCCTTCGGCAACGTTCGGATTGACTACGAACAAGTCCAGACCAAAGTCAATGCGAGATACGACCAGTGGCAACACGAGATTCTGCACAAGTTCGGCGGCAAACTCGCGAACCGCATGAGAGAAGTCCACGATGAGATTGTGGCTGCCAAGAAGGATCTTGAAAGCCAGACGCTGGAGGCGTCATCGACCGCCCATGCCGTTTCCTTTATCACCATCGTCCAACAATGCAAGCGAAAGGCGCGTGTATGGGGCCCAGAAGTTGATCTCTTCCTCCAAGGCCAGGCAACCCTAACTCGGCAGCGCTACCATTTCCCCAACGACTGGCTATATGTCGAACAAGTTCGAGACGACTGGAATGCTCTTAGTGAACTTCTTGAGAGGAAGAGCAAAATTGTTCAAGATCAAACAGACGCCCTCCAAGCGAAGATCATTGCTGAAGATCGGGTCATCAGTAACAAGATTGCCGAAATCATCAATCAATGGAACGAAGAGAAGCCAGTATCAGGATCCATCCCCCCCGACGAGGCGTCTAGAACACTTAGCTCCTTCCAATCGCGACTGGAGAGCCTTCGCTCTGAATCCGAAATGGTTTCCAAAGCGAAGGAGGCTCTCGACCTGCCAGGAAGCCCGGAAACTGCTCTTTCCGCCGTGCTGGAGGAGGTGCAGGACTTTATGTCTGTCTGGGCAGCCTTGTCCACAATCTGGAAGAGCTTGAACGAGTTGAGGGACGGTCTTTGGAACAGTATCCAGCCACGAAAATTGCGACAATCTATCGATGGGCTTATCAAAATGACGAAAGAAATGCCTAGCAGGATGCGACAATATGCTGCCTTCGAACATATCCAGAGCGTTTTACGCCAACTTCTCAAAGTAAACCCTCTTCTATCCGACATGAAATCAGAAGCTGTTCGGGAGCGACATTGGCAAAAGATCTTCAAAGCTCTCAAGCCCGGCAAACGGTTCTCCCAAGTCTCGCTTACTCTTGGAGATGTATGGGACCTGCAACTCGCGGCCAGCGAAACTGTCATTCGCGATATCATTGCCCAGGCGCAAGGTGAAATGGCCCTGGAGGAGTTTTTGAAGATGGTTCGCGAAACCTGGCAAAATTATTCACTCGATCTCGTCAATTACCAGAACAAATGTCGCTTGATCAAAGGATTCGACGACCTCTTTGCTAAATGTAGTGAGAATCTTAACTCCCTTCAGGCCATGAGACATTCGCCTTATTATAAGGAATTCGAGGAGGAGGCTACTTCTTGGGAAGACAAACTTAATCGTGTCCATGTCCTCTTCGATGTATGGATCGACGTTCAACGACAATGGGTTTATCTCGAAGGCGTTTTCACCGGGAATGCAGACATTAAACATCTGCTTCCTGTCGAGTCTGGGCGATTCCAAAATATTAACTCCGAATTCTTCGCCGTGATGAAGAAAGTCTACAAGTCCCCCTTCATTCTGGACGTCCTTGCCATCACCGGCGTTCAAAAATCTTTGGAGCGCTTGGCGGAGCTTCTTCATAAGATCCAAAAAGCTCTTGGAGAATATCTTGAACGGGAGCGCATGTCTTTCCCCCGCTTCTACTTCGTTGGTGATGAAGATCTTCTCGAGATCATTGGTAACAGCAATGACACTCTCCGCGTGGCCAAGCATTTCAAGAAGATGTTTGCTGGATTGTCTGGATTGTTGATGGATGATGACGGGAACATTGTCGGATTCAGTTCTAAAGAAGGAGAAGAGGTCAGATTGAAACGAGAAGTCTCTCTCGTCAAAACGCCTAGAATCAACGACTGGCTGACCGCGTTGGATACTAACATGAAATCGACACTCGCAGAGCTACTTGCGGAGGCTATTGAACAGTTCGAGCCAATCTACCGCGCTCCCGAAGTTGATCAGACTGCGTTCGGTGATTTCCTCGCAAATTATCCCGCCCAGATTGTCGTTCTCAGTAGTCAAGCTGTCTGGACTCAAGCTGTTCAAGCAGCTCTTGAGGCTGGTGGAAGTGAGCTGCCTGCGCTTTATGATGCCCAAGTCCGCGTCCTGGATCTTCTTGCTCTCACTGTTCTGGGTGACCTAGATCCCATTACCAGAAAGAAGTGCGAGCATATGATTACGGAATTTGTTCACCAACGAGACTCCATTGCGAAACTGATTCAGTTCAATGCCACTACTCCCAACCATTACCTATGGCTCCTTCAAATGCGCTATGTATACCAAGCCCAAGGAGACTTCTTGCAGCGCCTTCACGTTCACATGGCGAATGCGAAATTGGACTATGGCTTTGAATATCTTGGAGTCCCGGAACGTCTTGTACGCACTCCTTTGACCGATCGATGCTTCTTAACCCTCACTCAAGCCTTGTGTCAACGACTGGGCGGCTCTCCATATGGACCAGCTGGAACTGGTAAGACCGAGTCAGTCAAGGCCTTGGGTCTGCAGCTCGGCCGGTTTACGCTAGTTTTCTGCTGTGACGACACTTTCGACTTCCAAGCCATGGGCCGTATCTTTTTGGGTATTTGCCAGGTCGGTGCATGGGGTTGTTTCGACGAGTTCAACCGTCTTGAGGAAAGAATATTGTCGGCGGTTTCCCAGCAAATCCAAAATATCCAGATTGGGTTGAAGAATAGCAGCGACGAGGAGAAGGCCCAGATTGAGCTTGTTGGCCGTCGTCTGCGAGTTAACATGAACACTGGAATTTTCATCACCATGAATCCCGGATACGCTGGACGTTCTAATCTTCCAGACAATTTGAAGAAACTTTTCCGCAGCGTCGCGATGTCTAAACCTGACAAGGAACTTATTGCAGAAGTCATGCTCTTCTCTCAAGGTTTCAAACAGGCCAAGCCATTGTCTAGGCAAACCGTTCCGTTCTTCGATCATTGTGCCAAACGCCTGACAAACCAAGCACATTATGATTTCGGACTTCGTGCCTTAAAGAGTGTACTTGTCAGTTCTGGTGGACTCAAACGTTTACGCCTCGCCAACTCCGATGGCGATTTGGGACCTAATGAAATCATCGAACCCCAGATCATAGTCCAAAGTATCAGGGAAACCATCGCGCCTAAGCTGATTCGGGAGGACGTTGAAACGATGATGCAGATCCAGCTAGAAGAGTTCCCTGGCGTGGAATACGTGCCTGCCAACTTCGAGAAGCTCACTCAAGCTATCCGTGACATCGCCGTCGAAAACCACTATGTCGCTACCGACACATGGATCGCAAAGACGTTACAACTTTATCAAATTCAAGGCATTCATCATGGTGTGATGATGGTCGGAAGCTCGGGTTCTGGTAAGAGTGCGGCGTGGAAGACACTGCTGGAAGCCATGCAACGAGTTGAAGGTGTGGAAGGAGTTTGCCATGTTATCGACTCAAAGGTTATGTCTAAAGAGGCATTGTACGGTAACCTTGACAGCACCACTCGAGAATGGACCGACGGTCTCTTTACAGGAATTTTGAGAAAAATCGTTGATAACCTACGAGGAGAGGATTCCAAGCGACACTGGATTGTGTTTGATGGAGACGTTGATCCCGAATGGGTCGAGAATCTTAACAGCGTTCTGGATGACAATAAATTGCTTACGCTTCCCAACGGTGAACGTCTCAACCTCCCTCCCAACGTCCGGATTATGTTCGAAGTGGAGACCCTCAAATATGCCACTCTTGCTACAGTCAGTCGATGCGGTATGGTGTGGTTCAGCGATGACACGGTAACCCCGAACATGATGGTTACCAACTACATTGAATCCTTGAAAACGAAGACTTTCGAAGACCTCGACGACGACAGCGTCCCCGCCGGGCAGTCTTCGACGAAGACCCTGGAAACCCAAAAGATGTTGGCCAACTTGCTCGAGCATCTGCTCCAGAATGACGAGCTTATCCTCAAGGTTCTTCAAGAGGCCAAGAAATATAACCACATCATGGAATTCAGCGACATCCGCGGTCTTAATACTCTTTTCAGCTTGTTGAACAAGTCCTGCCGCAACATTCTCGAATACAATATCCAGCATGTCGATTTCCCATTGGATCCAGAACAGGCCGAGTCCTATATGTCGAAGAAACTCTTGTTGGCTCTAGTATGGTCGCTCACTGGTGACTGCCCCCTTGGCGATCGTAAATCATTTGGTGAATATGTGACAACGTTTTCGACAATCGACTCTCCCTTGCTTAACGACTCCTCGTCCCTGATCGATTTCGATGTCTCCCTTCCAAAAGCTGAGTGGATGACATGGCAATCACAAGTACCATCAGTCGAAATCAACACTCACTCCGTCACCCAAACGGACGTCATCATCCCGACATTGGATACTGTGCGTCATGAGGATGTTCTTTATTCATGGCTTGCCGAGCATAAACCCCTCCTGCTTTGCGGTCCTCCTGGTTCCGGAAAGACCATGACTCTGTTCTCCGCCTTGAGGAAACTTCCCAACATGGAGGTTGTTGGACTTAACTTTTCCAGCGCGACAACGCCAGACCTCCTCATCAAGACTTTCGAGCAGTACTGCGAGTATAAGAAGACCCTCAATGGCGTGGTCATGTCGCCCAATCAAATTGGTCGTTGGTTGGTGATATTCTGTGACGAAATAAATCTTCCCGCCCCAGATCAATACGGAACCCAGCGTGCCATTTCTTTCCTGAGACAACTTGTTGAGCAGAATGGCTTCTGGCGGACGTCAGACAAGACCTGGGTAACCTTGGATCGTATCCAGTTCGTCGGTGCTTGTAATCCCCCAACAGACGCTGGACGGACTCCTCTTGGCGAACGATTCCTCCGCCACGCACCGCTCATCATGGTTGATTATCCTGGTGAGCTATCATTGATGCAGATCTATGGAACCTTCAACTCCGCCGTGCTCAAGATCATCCCATTGCTGCGTGGATACTCAGATGCTCTAACTAAGGCCATGGTTCAATTTTATTTGGAGTCCCAAGCTCGATTCACGCCCAAGATCCAACCTCATTACGTCTACTCCCCTCGTGAGCTAACCAGATGGGTCCGCGGTGTATACGAAGCCATCAAACCATTGGAAAACCTATCACTCGAAGGTCTGGTTCGAATTTGGGCCCATGAAGCCTTGCGCCTGTTCCAGGATAGGCTTGTTGATGAGGAGGAAAGAGAATGGACGTCGGATGCCGTCAAGCGAATCGCTCTCGAAAACTTCCCTACCATGGACGAGACTCAAGCATTGAAGACGCCAATTTTGTTCTCCAACTGGCTTTCTAAACACTACGTTCCGGTTGAACAGGAACAGTTGCGCGACTTCGTCAAAGCGCGACTGAAGACTTTCTGTGAAGAAGAAGTCGATGTTCCACTTGTGCTATTCAACGACGTCTTGGAACATGCTTTGCGTATTGATCGTGTTTTCCGACAGCCACAAGGCCATCTTATCCTCATTGGTGTTAGTGGAAGTGGTAAAACGACATTGTCCCGATTTGTCGCATGGATGAACGGCCTAAAAGTGTTCCAGATCAAGGTTCACGGAAAATACTCTGCCGAAGACTTTGACGAGGATCTCCGAAGCGTTCTGCGTAGATCTGGTTGCAAGGGCGAAAAGATATGCTTTATCATGGACGAGTCCAACGTCCTTGATTCCGGATTCCTTGAACGCATGAATACCCTTCTCGCCAATGCGGAAGTTCCCGGTCTTTTCGAAGGAGACGAATTCGCCTCGTTGATGACGGCTTGCAAGGAAGGTGCACAGAGGCAAGGACTCTTGTTGGACTCACAAGAGGAGCTTTACAAGTGGTTCACTCAGCAGATCGTCAAGAATCTTCACGTTGTGTTCACTATGAATCCTCCCGAGGATGGCCTCTCTTCCAAGGCTGCGACCAGTCCTGCCCTTTTCAATCGATGCGTGCTTAACTGGCTTGGCGACTGGTCTGATCAAGCTCTATTCCAGGTCGGTTCAGAGTTGACGCAGTCCGTAGACCTCGACAAACCCAACTTCATTGCGCCGGACAGTATCCCAGTCGCCTACCGTGGTCTTAGCCTTCCTGCCAACCACCGGGATACTGTTGTCAACTCGATGGTTTACATCCACTACTCGCTTCAGAAATTCAACCAACGGCTGCAAAAACAACAAGATCGAGTCACCTTCCTTACTCCGCGCCACTATCTCGATTTTGTTGCCCAGTATGTCAAACTGTTCAATGAAAAGCGCGAGGATTTGGAGGAACAGCAACGCCATCTTAATGTCGGTCTCGAAAAGCTGCGAGACACTGTCGACAAAGTCCGAGATCTACGCATCAGTCTAGCGGAGAAGAAGAGCCAACTTGAAAAGAAAGATATAGAAGCAAACGAGAAGCTCCAGCGCATGGTTGGCGACCAGCAAGAAGCCGAGCGACGTAAAGCGGCATCTCTTGAAATCCAAACAGCCCTTGAGAAGCAGGAGGAAGAAGTGGCTAAGCGGAAGGAAATTGTCTTGGGTGATCTTGCTCGTGCGGAACCTGCTGTTATCGAGGCACAGAAGAGCGTCAGCAACATCAAGCGACAGCACTTGACCGAAGTTCGTGCCATGGGAAACCCGCCCGCCAGTGTTCGCCTTGCTTTGGAATCTGTTTGCACCCTGCTTGGCCATAAAGTGGATAGCTGGAAAACCATCCAAGCCATCATCCGTAGAGACGACTTTATCGCGAGCATTGTCAATTACAACAACGAAAAGCAAATGACTCGCAGTCTTCGGAACAAGATGAAGGCCGACTACCTTTCCAAGGAAGAGTTTACGTTCGAGAGAGTGCAGCATGCCAGTAGGGCCTGTGGACCCCTCGTCCAATGGGTTGAAGCTCAAGCGAATTATTCCGAAATTCTGGACCGGATCGGCCCACTCCGTGGTGAAGTCGAGCAATTGGAGGACCAGGCGCTTCAGACAAAGGCGGAAGCGCAAGCGATCGAGCAGACCATCAGCACATTGGAGAACAGTATCGCTACATACAAGACTGAATACGCCGCCCTTATTAGCGAAACCCAGGCCATCAAGACAGAGATGTCCCGTGTTCAGTTCAAGGTTGACCGCAGTGTCCGATTGCTTGACAGTTTGTCATCTGAAAGATCCCGATGGGAAGAAGGAAGCAAGTCGTTCGAAACCCAGATATCTACACTGGTCGGAGACGTTCTTATCGCCGCGGCTTTCCTTGCGTATGGCGGTCTTTACGACCAGCAATTCAGAAAAGCGATGGTCGACGACTGGCTGCACCAATTGGCTCAGTCTAACATCAACTACAAGCCTCACAATCCCATTACAGAGTACCTGTCGAATGCGGATGAGAGACTATCGTGGCAAGACCACTCACTTCCAGTTGATGATCTATGCACAGAAAACGCCATTATCCTGAAGCGCTTCAACAGATATCCTCTTATCATCGATCCATCTGGCAGAGTTACGGAGTTCTTGCAGAAGGAGAGTAAAGACAGAAAACTCACAGTCACTAGCTTCCTTGACGATTCGTTCATCAAACAATTGGAGAGTGCATTGCGGTTTGGAAACCCAATCCTCATCCAAGACGCCGAACATCTCGATCCCATTCTCAATCATGTCCTCAATAAAGAGTACCAGAAGACCGGTGGTCGTGTCCTCATCCAACTTGGCAGACAGGAAATCGATTTCTCTCCCTCCTTCAAATTGTTCCTGTCCACGCGGGACCCGTCAGCTACTTTCCCTCCAGACGTATGCAGCAGAACCACCTTTGTTAACTTCACCGTCACCCAGAGCAGTCTCCAGACTCAGTCACTTAACGACGTGCTCAAGTTTGAGCGTCCTGACGTCGATGAACGTCGAACCAATCTTATCAAACTTCAGGGCGAATTCAAGATCCACCTGCGTCAATTGGAGAAACGCCTTCTTCAAGCCCTCAACGAATCCAGGGGAAATATCCTTGACGACGACAACGTTATCGAAACCCTCGAGACATTGAAGAAGGAAGCCGGCGAAATTTCGAATAAGATGGTTGAAACCGAGGGCGTTATGACTGAAGTCGAAAACATTACGCTTCAGTATAATATCATTGCGCGGTCATGCAGTGCTGTCTTCGCTGTGCTGGAGCAACTTCACCACCTCAACCATTTCTATCAGTTTTCTCTCCAGTACTTCGTGGACATCTTCAACACGGTTCTGCACCAGAACAAGCGCCTTGCCCAAGAGAAGGACCATTCCGCAAGAGTCAATATCATTCTCCAAGATCTTTTCATCACCGCCTATCAACGAACATCATTGGGCCTTCTGCAAAAGGATCGAATCACGCTTGCCATGCTTTTAGCTCAGGCCTCGCCCTATACGATGGACAAGGGCATTATCGACACAATCCTCGACATGAGTATTGAAGGTTGCGACGTGTCTTTAGACCGAGGTCTTCGAGATTCCGTGATGACAAGAGCTTCGCAAATGTCACTTCTCAAGTCGATCCTACCTTCGGTTGCTCCCGAAGCCTGGGAACAATTCCTTTCAGAGGAGCTAGCAGAAAACTTCGTTCCTACCGTATGGGAAGAAGGCACTGGGCTTTGTGACCAGCAACTCCGTGCCCTTCTTTTAGTCAAACTTTTCCGCATCGACAGATTCGTCCCTGCTGCTGAAAGATTCGTTGCTGCAGTTTTCGGTCGGGAACTCTTTGAAGGTAGTGGAGATCTCAAGGACGTTGTGGAACAGGTTACCGCCACCGCGCCTATCGCGCTGAGCTCGAGCCCCGGTTTTGATGCTAGTTACAAGGTGGACGGTCTCGTGGAACGTATGCATGCGACGTGCGCCAACATTGCTATGGGTTCGAATGAAGGTCTCGAAAGTGCCGATAAAGCCATCAGCAACGCAGCGGCAACCGGCTCCTGGGTCCTCGTCAAGAACGTACATCTTGCGCCTTCGTGGCTTCAAAGTCTTGAGAAACGACTTGATTCTCTCAAGCCTCACAACAATTTCCGACTCTTCCTTTCCATGGAGTCTAGCCCCAAGATCCCAGTTAACCTCATTCGCGCTTCTCGAGTGTTGATGTACGAGCAGCCAGCTGGTGTGCGTGCCAATATGAAGGACTCGCTCTCGTCCTTGTCTTCCAGAGCCAGTAAACCGCCGGTGGAGAAAGCCCGTATCTATCTCTTGCTCTCCTTCCTGCATGCGGTTGTCCAAGAGAGACTCCGCTATGCGCCTAACTTGGGATGGAAGGGTTTCTGGGAATTCAACGACAGCGATGTAAGTGCCTTTAAATCGTACGTTTTGTGCGGGTCTAGGTTTGCTAACTTGATTGTTTCTAGTACGAATGTTCTGCATTTATCATCGACACCTGGGTTGATTCCATCGCCCAAGGCCGGTCCAACGTTGCTCCACAGAAATTCCCCTGGGACTTGCTCCGCACCCTGGTGACAGAGACGTATGGTGGTAAAATCGACAACGCCGGGGATTTCCAACTCCTCGAAGACCTCGTCAACAGCCTATTGACGCCTGCTGCATTCGAGAACGACCATAACCTTGTCCCCGGGGTTGAAGGGGATGAGTGTCTTGTCTTGCCATCGGGTACCAATATGCGCGACTTCGTTGAGTGGGTTAACCGTCTGCCCGAGCGTGAACCACCGACTTATCTGGGTCTGCCTGCCAATGCGGAGAAACTGCTGCTGGTTGGGTACGGCAAGACGATGATATCGAACCTGTCCAAGGTGACCAATCTGCTCGATGAGGGTGAGCAATTGATGGTTGAGGCCGCAGCGATCTAAGGATCAAATCTGCTGGCAGACTACCTGCGATCTCCCATGTCTCTTTGTTTGTGATTCCGATTTCGGGCGTTGTGGGATTCTGCAATTTTAGGGCATGTATTCTCTATTTTCTAATTTTCATTTCTGATTTCCCGCATTTTGATGCAGTGGAAGGGTTTGTTCGTGGAGGAGGATATACCCAGAATGCTAGTTTCCATTTCCCTGGCCATTCATTATTTTCAGTTTCTCTTTTGTCCTTTGTATCATCTTGTTTTTCTGTACCAATGTTAGCGGGTCTGGATGTTTTTCCTTGTGTTGTTTTACTGTACTGGTACTATGCATGCCTGACCACAAGCTGGACGGCTCTAGAGACACATTCTCCTTTGTATTTTGCTGATCTGTGTTGTTGTTCGTTTCTGCCGCTGTGTTTATATTAAATACCGAGATTGAGGATCTTCCATATACCGAGTTGTAATTATCCAGCACCTCCGCTTTGATTAATCTCCAGGGCTGTATATTAACCCACGTGACCTAGAAGCAGCCGCCGATCCGAATCGCCCGCGCTAACCAGATGCGGCTAGAGCGTCGGGGATTTTAATATTCCCGCCGAGGATGATGTCAGCCAATCGCGACGCTGCCAGGTTGGGACGGGCCAGTCTAGTCTGAGACTCTTGAGTCTTGAGGCAGTCTGTGTGAGGGATGCCCCCCCCTGGCTTATCTCAGCACTCAGAGCCTCCCTTATCTCGACCTCCCTCCCCTCATTCTCCTCTCCTCCTCTCTTCCATCCATGGTCTGAACCACCCTCCCAGCCATGAAACGCCCTCACAGACTGCGGGCGCCCTCTGCTGCCAGCCCGCCGTCCAATTCCATGCTCTCGCGCGTTCCGCTGCTGCATGTCAATGATATAGGCGTGCAGGCGTGGGAGGTGGGGGACCAGATTCCTGGCTTAAGGATCCCGCTGGGTATGTTTTTGCTTCTCTTTTTTGGTAAGGGGGGCCTTAATACTTGTATATGCCATTGTAGTTCATTGTTCCAGGGATGGATTTCTGTTGGTTCTATGGATGCGCTGAAGCATAATCTAGTTGTGCTGTGTTGCTTATCTTGAGCAAACTTTCAAAGCAGCATGCTAACCATTATTGACAATATCAGCCTTCCTATCCTCCTTACGAACCAATCTCCAAATATCCTCCTCAAATGAAGACCTACTACCTCCCTCACCACTCATCCCCGTCACAAATACCCCCGATCTCCTAAGACCTCTCCCAAAATCATCACCAGAACCAAGATTCTACTCGAAACTCCCCTCCGCATACCCCAGCGAATTGCAATCCGCCCCGCAAACCCAGCCTTCAAGCGTTGAGTTAAGCAGCGAGAAAGAATCCGACCACCAGATACTTTATCCGCCCCCATACACCACCTTCTCCGCCACCAAAGAAGACGACATCCTTGCGGCCCTCGGCCTCGTTTCAGATAGTGTTGCCCAGCAGCGCCAGATCGCAGCAAAATGCATCGTCTTCCACCCCGCCGTGCTTGCTGCCTCCATCATGGTCTTTTTAACCGTCGCAAAGCTCCTCTACACCGGTTCCCCGAGTGATCTAGTCCTAATGGCGGGCATGTGGGCCGGCTGCGCTCTAGCTGGTCTAGTTACAATCAGACACATGGTGAACGGCTATCTCGCCCTGGCAGAGCGGGTAGGCAACTGGTCCTGGCTCTCGGAGAGCTCAGTCAATGGCGTCTCACATCGACGAGACGAGATCTTAGTTACCAAATATGGCGACGACATCGTCGCTGTTCTAGTTCTACGGATCGCAAAAACCGTAACCAACACCGGCATTCCAGGCATGAAACCCCGCTCATCCCGACGCAAGAGCTCAGCCAGATGGACGGGAATCATCCGCGCCTGGAGCGTGAAGCATTCCCACCGCCACCAGGGGGTCGGCACGAGACTTCTTGAGGAGGCGGTGGCGTATTGTCGGCTAAGGAGCCTTGATGGGCCTGTGTTTGCGGACGACCATGCCAATGCTACGCAGGTGCTGCCAAGCGTGTTTAATGGAAAGTTTCAGCAGCATGAGGGGTGGGCGCGCGGGGTTTTGGAATGGGTTATTTTGGAACATAGGGGGAAATAGGTGCCCTTTTTTTTGTTTTTGTTTTTGCAATTGCTATTTGTTGGATCTGTGATTTTTGTTGGAAGATATACGTACGATACCATGTGATACCTACACTCATTTGCTTATTTAGCGGTTTTTTTCTACGACATATTTCTTTTCGAGTTGTTGTTTTGATATATTTTGTTCTCATTTTTGCTGCTTGCTCACTCACTTATATACCCTTTCTTACCTTTTGTGAGTTTTGGATTTTGGATATGGATATGGATATGGATATGGATACATTCATTATACCACTTTTGGATTTTGATATGACAGGATATTGGGACATGAGATATGGACGAAGCAGCCTTCGTTCTAAGCATGATAGGAAAGAAACAGAAACAGGTGTGAACTATGAATATTACTTTGGATTGGGACTGACAGTCAAACCTACCTTGACCACAATCAGCATCTCCAAGCAAGCACAAGTACGCCCATACAAGTGCGGGGCAAAAACCTGATTTACAAATAACTGCCCAGGTGGATTGACTGTCTATCAGGAAGGATCGGAATCGGCATATGTGGTCGGCCACATCATTGGATAACGAGATATCCTTTTTTTTTTTACGAGATGTGCTGTCGGTTGGTTAGTTCGTTATTTTTACTTGCGTGCTCCATTGCGTGCTGAGTTACTTGGCCCATGCGGACAGTTAAAGCTGGCTGTGGTTGGCGGTGGTGGTGGTGGCGGTGGTGTTCGGTGTTTGCGGATGCGTATGCGATGTGGGGGATTTCGGAACGAGGGGTTGTCAACGATATCCGCAACTGCCTGGGTACGCCGTCAGTTTTTACTATTTAGTAAAACATCTGCCAGTGATCGACGGTATCAGGTTTAGTAGTTATGTGCGGTATGTAGATCTGATCTGGTTCGGTTCGGTGTTTTGCTGAGGGGTTGAGGGGAGGGATAACTACGAGTGGGTCTATGCTCGAGGGATGATGCTAATAAGTCTGGATGGGCTTCCAAAAGATTGTTGATATCTTCCTTCTGCTGGTGGGTGTATAGATACGTACATCATTGCTACACCATTCGGCAACTTCATTACTCTTCCCCCCCCCATCGGTTACCGGTAACTACAGCAAGTAGTTATCTGCTCCAAATTCTCGGGTAGGATACGACGGGGTTCTAGCCACTTTCACACAAGCAAACCCATCCGATCCCCCACCAATCAACAGGCTAAAAAAGTCACCGGCACTGACTTACTTTCTAACTCCAAGCTAGTTACCTCCACCTGAATCCCCGTCCCAGCTAAAAGTCCCACCTCCACCTCTCTTTCCAACCTCCCGCATCGTCACAACTTACAAGCAATCCTCATCCCTGGCCAACCAGGGCCCAGCATGCATCAACCGCGAGTTATTTATTATCAGCCCACGGCGAGAATCCCGGTTGGACAAACACCCCCGCCTAGCTGCAGAGTGCAGGACAGGCATCGGAGAAAAAACCTTGGAATGGTTATGAGGGGGTGTAAGGCTAATGTTTCAGATTTAGCGTTGGGTAACGCACGATCCAAGTTGGAACTAGCTCTGCCATGCATGCCAGTCGCTGCCGTGCTCTAGGTGGGGATGGGTACGATGGATAGTATGGATGTCTGTTGTGTGAGGGAGTAGGATGGTGGGCCTGGGCCGCTGTTCCAGGTGGCGGGTGTTTGAGGGGTGTTTGAAGGTGTGTTCAGATATCGTGGGGGAGAGGGGGGAAGAGGAGAATGTCTGGGGTTTTTGTTTGGGGGTCGATCATGGATGGGATGGGAGCTGGAGGCTATATATCAGTAATATAATTGCCCTGGAGGGTGGATTTGGCCTTGATGAAAGAGGGGCTGTCAATATATATGGCTGAGCTAGTACTGTGTTCAATTGAACCCGTGAGCTTTGAAGTGAGCCAGCTAACTGAGCTATGTCATGAGCTCTTTTGAAGCACTGCTCAATGGCGTAAATACTACGTAGTAACTAATGTCAAATTCTTTTCTTCTGTCTATCGGGTTTAATCATTGGGTATCAAGTTTCTTGGAGGTCCCGTCAACCTGTCTTAGGGCATGGATGCCACGTGATCCATACCCGCTGTTCCCAATGAGGCTAGCCCTATCAAATTTAAACCTCCTGACGCAACTCTGACGCGATGTACCAGGCCGAGTCTTCTTTCGCGTTCCTTGCCAACAACCAACATGCGTACAATAGCGAATATAACCGGCCCTGGAGCTTTCTCCCACAGTCGATCTCCCCGCTTGCTCCTCGGGAGACAGTTAACCCCAATAAAATAACCAAGATTCATCCGAGTATCATACAACTACTAATCATTATATCACCCAATGCCAATCCGCGCTCTCCTCCTCGCCGGCGGCCAATCCTCCCGCATGGGTACACGGAAGGAGCTCCTCCACCTCCCAGGCAATGAAATGCCTCTATTCTTCCACCTCGCCAGACTCCTAAAATCTTCCTGTCCCGACCTAGACGGCATACATCTCTCTCTCAAAGACCGAAGTTCC
This sequence comes from Onygenales sp. PD_10, assembly GCA_032988465.1. Lineage (NCBI taxonomy): Eukaryota > Fungi > Ascomycota > Eurotiomycetes > Onygenales > Onygenales sp. PD_10. Next base: position 136,630 of record JANTQH010000050.1, on the reverse strand, counting down.
GTGCCCGGTGTGCTCAAGGCGGCAGCAAGCCTCATATTCCGCTCTCGTCTGATCAGCGGCATCTCTGCCTCGGAGGATATCGAGAGGATTGAATTCGAGACGTCCGATTGTGATGAGGACAGGGTGGGGATTGAGTTCTTATACGATGAAGATATTTTATTGAACGTGACTGGGAGGAATGGAGAAATGGGCATTTCGAAACGCAGGGACCGAAAGAACCTCGATATAGGTCCAGCTGCTGGTCTAATAGCCGCGTATCATGCAGATCCAACAGCAACATGGCTGGTAGTAGCGTGTGATTTCCCGTTCCTAACTACTTCGGCGTTGAAGCTGTTGTGTCGGGAACATTTCACTCCCGCACACGCTACGAATGCCATGGGCTCTGATGAGAGCTTAATAACCTGCTACCGTAATGCCAAGGGTCACTGTGAGCCTCTGTTAGCTTTATGGACGCCCGATGCGCTGGCAATGTTGGAGAGGAATTTGAAGCAGGGCAGGACGGGGCCGCGGTTTGTGATTGAAGAGCTGGGACCGCGGGGGGTAAGGATGGTTTCGCCTGCGGAGGAGAGATGGTTGTTTAATGCGAATACGGAAGAGGATTGGAAGGAGGTTAGGGGGTCGTTGGGGATAGAGGGGGAGGAAGGATAAGATAGAGGGAAGTACTCTTCCATTAGATATTTTATTGACATAGAGCGGTTTTGGTTCGATATGTATGTACTTATTATTTGCATCTGTGTTTATATCTAGCAAGGTGTACTTTTAGTTTTTTTAGGGGGGGGGATAAACAAAGAATATATCAATCATATGCCCTCTGATACACTGTGCATTAGATCATATTTCAGTCCCATACCTTAGTGGATATATCTCCGCGATATCCCCATCCGTCATCTCCTTCTGTCCTGGAGATATATGCACCCAACAATCCGCTTCAAGAAAAGGACTAATCTTTCCAGGACTATGGTCCTCAATAATCCCCACCGCGATTCCGCCCTTCTCACGGGAAAGAACCCTCGCAAGGCGAAATACATCTTTATCCGACCGTAATGTGGCGCCCGGTGCACACTCAAGGGCGACAGAGGGTTCATTACTCAAACCAGACCCCTTACCATTGACGGTGACATGTTTCGTATCATCGCCCATACATTGATGCTTGCTAAGCGGCGTGACTGTAGCCAGAGTCGGCTGTTCCTGCGGCTTCATCAAAGTAAGACCATGGAGATATGGAATCACCAGAAAGCGCAGACAGGCAGCGGCCGCAACCGGGTTTCCAGGTAAGCCAAAGAATGGCACTCGTTCTTGTGAGTAGCTCGGACGTGGAAGACTTGCAAAAAGCACCGGATGCCCCGGTTTCATCGCAACTTTGTGAAATCGTATATCCGCATGCATTCTTTCTACGGCTTCTCGAATAAAATCGAACTTCCCCGCTGACACGCCTCCAGTGGTAATGAGCAGGTCGTATTTTTTGCTTGCCAAATTGTCTCCCAAATTGTGCAGCATCATCGAAAGAGCTCTGTCAATATTGTCCTCGATCACACCTAGAAAATCCACGTCGACACCTTGTTCCTCCAATGCCGCTGAGATATACGGTCCATTGACGTCTGCACTTCCGCCAGCCGGGTTATTGTAACCGTTGCGTCTAAGAATCTCCGACCCAGTCGAGAAAAGCCCAACGCGAAGTTTTCGCAGGACATCGACGGACTCAACACCAATTGATGCCAGCGCCATAACATGAGATGATCGGATGATTGATCCTGCTTCGATGATCACATCCCCTTTTCGAAAATCCTGGCCAGCAAGGCGCTTATGCTGATTATATCCGGCAGGCTTCATGACGTGAATGAAGCTACCGCGGCTACCTGGATCACCCTTGATTGCAGGCACTGGGCGTGTATCTTCTACCCGTACGCAGCAATCGAATGATTCCACTGATGGGCTATTTGGGAACCTGGCTCCCGTCATGATTTCCACACAGGGGTATACCCCCCCTTCAGGTTCTCCGGATATACCAGGGGGTTCGTCTCCGGCCGCAATGGTAGCTTTGACGGAGAATACGACGGGGGTTTGATCAGACGCATTTTTCGTTGCTTCTGAGCTTAGAGCGTAGCCATCCATTGCGGACGTGTCCCATTTTGGTGTTGACACTGGAGAGCGACATGTGTATCTTGATACCTGGTTTAGAGATTTATGTAAGGGTAAACATTCTGTACGGTCCTGAAGGTTCTGTAAATGACTCGTGGCTTCGGATTTAATGATATCCAGTGCTTCGTTATAGGTGATGGGCATTTTTGCCGCGAGAACTGGATGGTTTGAGGGGAAGGGGTATAGTTCGGTCCAGTTTCAATGCCGTTGCTCTGACTGTTCGATGGCATAGAGGGGTGAAATTCACTCAATGGATTTTGTCGTTAGACTAGGCAAGGAGAGGTTGGCTTTTCAAAATGACATTTATAACTATTTATGCTGTTAAATAATCCAACGGTTGTATATAAATATTTGGGTTAGACCCAAGACCAAAACTACTAGTATTTATTCCCACCACCACCCAATTTCCTAGCAACCTTACAATCAGCAACAACCGGTTTAACAAGGAGAGGTGTTATTTTACCACCTGGGCATGTCCAATTGGTCTCTGCTCCCAGAGCCTTACTATCCACTGTTCAGGTTTCCCTGGTTCTCCCCGCAAACTCAGGCTAACAGCGGATCCGCCTGGGGGGAGTGACGACATACACTCGGGATGCGAGAGAAATTCTACAATTGACTTTTTGGTTCGTAAATACTCACCATCGATATCCTGCTCGGGAAATAACTACATCCCTTAAATTCTCGTTTATAGGACCTCAATTTGAAACAATTGACTCCGTCCGTGAACAATCCACCACTAGAACCGCAACGGAACAAAAAATATGCAGAAAGAGGAGAAAGCAGGCGTTTACCAATCGCGAGATCCAGTTAAGAATATCTGGGGCGAGCGCACGCCTTACAAACATGAGTGGCCTACGAGATGTGATTCTCACACCATCGAGACTCCGGATAAATGGGTGCAGAGCGCCTGCGTCCTTTGTAGGTATGTGGCTGAACTCAACTTTATATACTCGAGGGAGATAGCTGACTAGAGCCCATCTCAGCAATGGATGTGCATTGGATATAGGAGTCAAAGATGGCAAGGCGGTTGGAGTCCGCGGTCGAATTACAGACCGTGTCAATAAGGGGCGACTGGGCCCTAAGGGCTTGTATGGGTGAGCAAGCAATCTAGCTATATCTTCTTTTATTTTAGGATACTAGAGTATCACTCATCTGTTATCCTTAGATGGGCTGCAATAAATCATCCCGATCGTCTCAAGTACCCAATGATTCGCCGAAATGGGAAGCTCGAACGTGCTTCATGGGACGAAGCAATGTCGTTGATTGTTGAAAAGGCAAAGGAAATCCAAGCTCGATTGACGAATCATGGGATTGGGTTTTATACGTCAGGCCAGCTGTTTCTGGAAGAATATTACGTTCTTGCGATGGTTGGCAAGGCTGGGTTGAATACTCTTCACATGTATAGTGTGCCATTTTCCTGTTGGGAGGATGCTTTATGTTAAATATGGATGAATCTAACTATTTATATAGGGATGGCAATACTCGCCTGTGCACCGCAACAGCCGCCACCGCCATGCGGGAGTCCTTTGGAAGTGATGGCCAGCCTGGGTCCTATGCCGATATCGACCACACCGATTGCCTGTTTATGGTAGGCCACAATGTAGCCTATACCCAAACCGTGCTATGGTCTCGCATCCTAGATCGTTTGGATGGACCAAGCCCGCCCAAGCTCATCGTTGTTGACCCCAGGAAGTCGGAAACAGCGACGAGAGCAACGGTGCATTTGGCTCCCAAGAGCGGCACAAACATGGCCTTACTCAATGGTATACAGCATCTCCTCTTTGAGAACAATTGGATAGATCATGAGTATGTTGCCAAACATACTATAGGGCTGGACGCCCTCCGAAAGGTGGTGAAGAAGTATATCCCTGAATATGTGGAAAATATCACTGGCGTTCCAGCATCACAGTTGAGAGAAGCTGCGGAGATTATCGGCACTACCCCTAGCCTTCTATCAACCGCTTTGCAGGGCGTTTACCAAGCCCACCAAGCCACTGCGAGCGCATGCCAGATTAACAACATCAACCTGCTTCGTGGGCAATTTGGCAAACCCGGCAGTGGGGTTCTGCAGATGAACGGACAGCCCACTGCCCAGAACAACCGTGAGACGGGTTGTGATGGGGAGTATCCCGGATTTCGGAACCACCAGAACCCCCATCATGTGCAAGAGATTGCTGATAACTGGGGAATCGACGTTATTAAGATGCCTCACTGGAACCAGCCTACACATATCGAGAATATGCTCAACTACATTGAAGCAGGATCCATCGAAATGTTCTGGATCTCCGGCACAAACCCACTCGTCAGCCTTCCAAATCTGAACAGGGCCAGGACCCTGCTCACGAAACCGGATCTATTCGTCGTGGCGCAGGATATCTTCCTGACCGAAACTGCCGCGATTGCGGATGTAGTTCTCCCAGCTGCCCAGTGGGGAGAAAAGACGGGTTGCTTTACCAACGCAGATCGAACCATGCATATCTCGCACAAGGCAGTGGATCCCCCTGGTGAGGCCAAATCAGACATGGATATCTGGGTGGATTTTGCGAGACGAATGGAATTCACCAACAAACACGGAGAGCCGTTGATCCCATATACCCGTCCGGAGGAGGTTTTCGAGGCATGGAAGAAGATGTCCTGTGGTCGACCGTTGGACTGTAGCGGTATGTCATATGAGAAATTGACCGGCGGATCTGGGATCCAGTGGCCATGCACGGAGGAATACCCAGAAGGCAAGGAACGCCTTTTCGACGACGGCAAGTTCTTCACCGACACAGATTACTGCGAGTCGTTCGGGCATGATCTCGAGACAGGTGTCCCATATACCAAAATACAGTACAAGGCCATGAATCCAGCTGGTCGGGCAATCCTAAAAGTAGCCAATTACAAACCACCACGCGAGGAACCGGACGACCAATATCCTCTGCGCTTGAACACAGGCCGGAATGTCTATCATTTTCACACCAGAACGAAAACTGGGCGTGCGAAGCAGCTGCAAGAAGCAGATCCAGAGCCTGTGATCCATCTATCTCCCGCCGATGCGGAGGCTTTGCATGTAACCGAGGGCGAGATGGTGGTTGTGCGGTCACGGCGTGGTGGTGTTGAGATGCCTGTAGCTATCCGTGATATCATCAAGGGACATGTTTTCATCCCTTTTCATTTTGGCTATTTTGATGCCAAAGACGATCGAGCACGCGCAGCGAATGAATTAACAATAGGTGAGTAAATTCCCCACGTTGCCCCTTTTCCCTCTCGAGTCAGACTAGGGGATGAGCAGGTGTTGACAAAACGGCAGAACAATGGGACCCCGTCTCGAAACAACCCATGTTCAAAACGGGAGCGGTCCGCATTGAAAAATGCGTCCAAAAAGAAGGCCGCCGCAGGACACCCAACCACGCCAAAGAAGAACAAACAGCAGCAATCAAACGAGTCGAGGCTCGCAAGGGCGGCCCCGGAGCCAAACCATCCCCAGTAGAAACGCCCAAACAGGAGCGCGTCCGCCGCCTCGAACTGTGGATGGGAGCCACGCACGAAAGCCTAGAAATGCTGCTGGAGATCTACGACCACCTCATCCCCCGGCTCGTCCACGATCTGGAGGTCCAATCGGGCCTAGAGGCTATGCACAGCATCGCCACGGAGATCCTCCAGACATTCCAGCCCATGGTTGACAAATACCATGAAAGCAGACAGTACGGACGTTCCGTAGCCCTTCGGCTCCGCGGGGCGATTTTCCCCCGTGTCGATGAGAGGGAGCCAGCGGCGCTGGGTGATGGTGGCCGTCACGATCAGTACGAAGCGCTCGCGGCGTTACAAGGGCTTGATGTATTCTTGACATATATCGAGGGCCATTTGACGGCGTTGACGCCGGCGAGTATGGCGTTGTGGGATGGGGATTTTGTCAATGCGGTGGCGTTTGCGCAGGAGGGGATTCAGAGGCAGAAGGCGTGGGCGACGCAGCATGTCAGGGTCAAGGCGCCGCAGACGTTGTTGGTTCCGATGGTGAGGGTTGAAGAGATGCAGAGGCCCGAGTCGAGTATGGCGGGGCAGAGGAGGGGGGGCAAGTAGGTAGGTGAGTTCGGTGTGGAATTGGGTTGTAAAAGTTCTTGCACCTGTTTGTTCAGGGAGTTTCTCCGATGATTGTACGGTAGTTTTAGTAACAGTTCGTATAACTGGTTAATAATGTAGGGAAAGGGGGGATAAAACTGAAGGGGCGAAGAGATGCTTCGTTGTCTTCCTTTGGCCACACTTCTATCGACCTTTGTATACCGGTAAACAGGATGGTTGAGTCCATGTCATTTGGCGGTTTCAATCGGTAAAACAGAATAAAAAAAAGTACAAACAATCCTATCGAAAATCCTATCACATCCCTATATTCAACATAAGAAATCCTCCCCTTGCTTTCGTTTCCTTCTGGTCCCGTCCCATTTGATGTTCTTTTCTCCTTTCACTGAATCAATCGAACCCATAAATTGGGTTCCCGAGCTGTATCAATAAAAATAGGGATTGTTAGTTAGTTTGAACGTGATAGTCCTCGCGGGATGGGGGTTGGATGTCCGTGAGTACAGGATGTGTTTCGATTCTGGCGGGATAGGGGACGGTGAAGGGGATCGGTAGCAAGAGACTGGATAGGGGAAAGAAAGCAACATAATTAAAAAAAGCACTTACCCCTCTCAACACAAAAACGACCTATATCCAACCCCAAAATCCAAGCCAAGGAGTCAGTTGAATGTATCCAAGAAGTAGAAGAGAAGGAAAGAATCCAGGGATCATCATAGGAGTTTATTGATATGGGATGGGAACCAAGGAATAGAACACTCAGTCCTATAGCAGGAGTTTGGGCTCCTGAGGAATAGAAATGCCATGAGCAAATGGCAACTTACATCTCGTGAGGTCACTGTCTATCAGATCCATTCCAATTAGCTTCATGGACACCAAGACCAAGAAATAGAATTAGAGCAGGGGGAAGAAAAGAGAGATATAGTAACTAAACATACCTTCCTCTGGCGGTTTTGAGAGTTTGTGGTCTCCAGAATATCAATGATCCGGCCAATGATCTGCCACAAAATAGTTAGATTTGGGAGAGTGAGTACAGGCGGAAATGTAGAGACAAAATATAGTGAATTAAAAAGAGAAAGAAATACACACCAGCGCCAACCTGTCCCTTACCGCCTTGCGGGCCGCGTCGTACACATCTCTCTGGATACGCACAACGCCTCCACGGCGCGCCATGCGGCTAAGCAAGCAAGCAAAGTGTTAGAAATATCCATCTCACGCGTGGAAAGAATTTGTGTGTGGCATCAAGGAGGGAGTTAAGCTTGTAGCTGGGATTCCTTCTCCATATGACAGGACACCCTTGAATGGAGACACGATTCCATCACAGAGAAAGGGGGTTGCTGGGGAGAAGGACTTGGAGCATAGTTACCGGATTGCTGGCTTGGCTACATATAGAGAGAATATATGTCAGTTGGAGTTCGTCAATTGTTCATACATAGGGGATAAACATCTCTCCAGGTGACTCCACGGTATGTATATGTATATAGCACTTACTGATCCCCAGTATATTATCACGGAGAACTCTCCTAGAAGTCCAGAAATAGTCAGCCCATAGCCCACCCAATAACCCCTTCCAATACCCTGGCAGCCAACCACATCCCCATCGCAATCAGACAGTCAGAAGTAGTGGTGCTCTTGTCGTTGCCAGGCTGTATCTGAACATTGAACTCACCGGTGACGTTTGCCGGTTCCAAGCATAGCGACGTTGCCAAAGCCTAGTCCTCGGCGACTTGGGGTGTTGGGGGCCATTTTGAGCTTCTGGTTCTTAGAGAGAGAGCGGGAATTTTAAGGTAGTGAAATTGACAGTTGGAAGTGGGAGAAACGTGTCTTAAGACTGGAAGAAAGGGGGGAAGGGAGCAAAAGGGGTTGTTGATAGAGTTGTGTTGTGATATGTCGCTGTCCACAGTGAAGGAGGGGCTGTCAGTGAATGAATAACACAAACAAACTGGGTGGTGTTGCTAGACAGATCCTCCTAGAGGACTATTGGTAGCAACACAATTGCCTTTACAGCCAGGGACTAGAATATGATAGAAGGAGGAAAATGAATGTCTATGGCATTCCTTCAGTGGTAATGATATTATATCTGATAGGTGGATAAAAGGATAAACAGGGGTCGTAACAAACAAAAGTCATATATAGGGTTTAAGGTCATTGCATGAAAAGGAAGAAAAGAAATTCCCAACGCCAGTCATGAGCCAACTGTGAAAAGAAAAGTTCTTGATTACATGTAGGTTTAGGAAATAAAGGTCGCCTCCATATAAAGCGTGCCTTGCTCGGTTTCCTCCGAGTCTCCAACGCGGACCTTTAGGGAGAGCTTGTCCTGAGGAACGTACTGTAACGCATCATTAGCATAACTTAGCTTACGGGAAGAATCAGCAATCATATCGTACCTGGTAAATGTAGGGCTTCGTTCCTGCAACACTCCCAACAATTGACTTTATGAACCCAGGCACCTCTGCCATGACATCGACGCGGTCCAGCCGTTGGCCCAAGGAACCCTCCAGGACCCCCTCGACGGGTTTGTCGTCCTTTGTTTTGCCATCCCAAGTGAACTTGACAGACTTAGGCTCGGGCCAGTCGTTATGGGAGTCTGCAGCGGACTCGAGATGTTTTGCGGGTTTCAATGGTCCTGCATACACAATCTCCCCGTCCTTTGCAATACCACCCACACTCACGACAGTTGACCCATACGAAGGTGGGGTAGTGTATTCCATGAACACCGCGGAATAGGTGGGGCTTTGGAAATTGGCGAAATTCCAGCGCGCAGCTACGCAAACGGTTAGAGTTTATAAATAAACGACAGACACAGATACGACCTTGACATACCGGCATGATGCGGCTTCATCCCCTGGAGTGCGTGGATGAACAATCCGCGGCCCTTGAAATCGATTTCCTTCTCGGGAGTTACGATTGTGCCTTCCACCTTGCATCGGGGCCAGAATGCATGGCGCATGCTACCCCACGGATTCTGGGGATCTGTGCCAAAGGTTGACGTGCCATCCTCGCCGACTGCGAAACCGGGAGCCGTCCGAGTGAGGGTGACATTGATCAGGCAATCCTCGTTCATGGCTGACTTGATTGTGTAGGCATTGCCCTCCGCATTCAGGGTAAGAGCAATGTTGTCGCCCCCAAAGGAGAGCATGTCTTCGTCGAACATGTAGTTGCTGATCGAGTCGGTGGACCATTGATGGGGTGTTTTGCCGTCTGTAGCGAAAAGCTTGGAGTTGAAGTGACATGTCGTGTGGATGCCGCTATAATTCAGAAAGGTCTTAGCAAAAGTGTTTTGGAGAGAGGGAGTCCCACCGCCTCGAGGTCCTCACACGACATTGCTATAGATAACCTGGAGCATAGCGATATCTCCGTTATCCGAAAAGAGATAAAAGGTCTGCGTCTCAACGGAGGTCGACTGCATGGCCTTCCACCGCAAATCATCCTTGGTCAATTCCCTGTAGGGAGTCGTCTGCGCCTGCGCCGTGACTGACTGGATGGCGTCAGGGCCATATATGGGCTCCTGCGTGCCGGCAACATTGGCCAAACTAGAGAACAACAGTCAGCACCACATCCAAGAACAACGGGAGGGAATCCACACGCACGTCTGCTTGAACCAGTTCATGATGGGTCGGACTGCAGTGATCTAGGGGAACAGAGCATGTATATCGCGATGTTGATGAAGCCTGGAGAGCGCGGGCTGACCGGAGCAGGCGACTTCCCCCCCGGATAAACAGCTGTTCCGGGCCCAAACGGGAAGCGGCAACACGGGCGGCGGCGTGGCAATAAGCAGCGTCGACCGCCACAGAGGCCGCGGACAAGGCAGGAATAGGGGCGGATTGCGTGGAAAGAGAGACCTCTGCTGTGGTAATCCGTCTGTCCAATTTTATATACTTAATTACTGCTTTTTTCTGCTGGAAATACGGTGGGAAAATGCACGCGTCGGCGCTTAGTCGCCAGCCGAGGCTGACTATTAGCCGCCCGGCGCGCGCTTAGACGCCCAATCCCTGCTAGTGGATCGTGCACCAAAATTCTGCTGGCGACAAGAACGTCGACTTCACGATTGCGATACCACACCACGCCTCTCCAGTTCGATCCTATACCCCCCGGACCCAATCAATTCGGACTGGTGCGCACCCACAGACCTCACAATGTCACGGAAAGCCCTCGCCAAAGATATCTACGTGAAGCTCATCGTCGGAGCGGGACAGGCCAGCCCCAGTCCCCCCGTTGGTCCCGCGCTCGGAAGTAAAGGTGTCAAGAGTATGGATTTCTGCAAGGTACGAAGTGATCGCTCTCGTCGATATGTGGCTGCATCTTTCGAGTTGCCGCTAATTTTTAACTCTTTGCGATAACTCCAGGAATTCAACGCCCGTACTGCACACATTGAAACTGGAGTCCCAATCCCCGCGTTCGTTACCATCCGTCCCGATCGATCGTTTTCCTTTGAACTCCGCACGCCCACCACATCATGGCTTCTGCTCAAGGCCGCGGGCACCGAATTGCGAAAGGGCCGGCTTCGGGGAACGGAAAACCCAGGCACGGACTCTGTCGGCAAGGTGTCGTTAAAACATGTGTATGAGATTGCCAAAATCAAGCAGTCGGAAGTTCGATTGTCGGGAACGAGCTTAGAAGGGCTATGCAAGAGTGTTATCGCCCAGGCGAAGACAATTGGTGTTCAGGTCGTCCCTTGAACATTGAAAATACCGAGCACGAGGTGACTTCAATTGGGACGTGGGTTTGTTAGTTTTGGTAATTGCGACGGCGTTTTTGGGAAAAGGGCACTTTTTATGTATATTTATTGGGATCATATCCGGGGATGCTGCGTGTTGTTCGGCTTCGTGGCTTTTGCTGCTGAAGGGCTTTAAAGTTGTACTATACACATTTGTCTATGCGATGGGCTAGGACCAATCCAATCCTGCTTTGACTTTATATTTACCTTAGTGATTCCTGCTTAGTTAAAATTGGCTATCTTATGCCTGGACAGCTGGATAGAGTTGGCCGGCACGGACATGCGGAGAACTCGAAGATTATTCCTTGCTACTATCCGCCGGGGGTATCATCGCAGGGCTGAGTCGAATTCACATTACCGGCTGCATTTGTGGTAGTATCATGTCGCACTGATATTGCCAAAGGAGCCGACATATGTAGACAATATTCCGGGGTTGACAACTACGTATTTGTGATACATAGAAATTAATTATTGTCTAGAATTCCGTTGCTGTTGAATTGTTTTGCTTAGAGTTTCGTACTGAACTCAGTATTTAAACGCCATTATTTATTTATTCCAAGGTTGCGACTATGCGGCTCACATGTCATCATCGACGACCAGAAAATCTCTTCCTCTCAGTCTGCTGTCCACGCCCACCATCGCGCCAATTATCTCGACAACATCTGCTTCGTGCGTGCTGCGGCGACATCTCGAGCTAAGCTGTGTTCCTTTGTGGCTTGTACCAGCCGTTGTTTGGATCAGCGTTCAGCCGGAGCAGCGGTCTATCCGTGCCTAGCGCAAAGGATTATCCTCCGCCTCCTCCATCCCCACGCCTGCAACTAAATAAATATCCGTCATATTGACGGCTCGCCCTCGAGCCGATTCCCTCCCCACCAGCCTGTCGACAGCCTCTGCGCCCCTCTGTGCGGCACGTTGTGACGCTGCCGTGTACGTCTGGCCCGCCGCTTTGCCGCTATCGCCGCCGGAGCTGTGAGTCGGATCCCGAGAAGCCACCGACATCAACGCCCCTCCTCTTATCTCGCAACTTCATACACCACCGCGAGCCCGTCGATTGCCAGCCACCCGCCGTTCCGCCCGCCAGAAACACTCGAGGGGGATGTGTCTAGACGCCTCTGGCTCATCTACCCGTGACGATCATGGCTTCCAACTCCTCCCGCCGCCAAGGTGAGTCCGGCCCCTCTTTCCCCTCAGCCGCCGGGCTATATTGACTGATCTCTCTCTCTCCACTACAGATCCCTCGACGGCGCCCAATGACCAGCATCAACCGCTGCATCCCGCCATGGCTGCCAGCTCAGACATGTCCGCACGCGGCCATCAAGCCCATGCCCAGCATGCTGTCCGATTCGCCTCCGTAAACCAGGAAATCGAACCGTCATTGTCCACAGCCGATAGCAGCCGCGCGTCCAACGAATTTTCTCCTGAAAAGCAAAGTGACATACAAACGCTCACCAAGCAACTTCAGAAGTCGAAGTTGCAGGAGACGAGATTACAGAACTTCTCCTTTGACCCTGTCTCCCTTCCAACCTCAAGGGTATGTACATAGTCCATCCATCATTGAACCAGCCCTCATGTCCCTCAATTCTCGAATAAGGCTGTGCTTTGTCTTTGGCAGCCTACCTTTCCCTATGTTGTGCTTAGTATGTTAACAAAATCCCGTTTCAGGTTCCCTCCAGAGAATCCGGCAGTATCCGGAGTTTTAGGGACCAAAGTAGATCTGGTGCTCCCTCCCCAAACATATCTGGGTCACAGTCGCCCTTGCTCACGCCCACAGGGTCTGGAAGCCGAGATGGAAAGAAAGGAGACCAGTCCTATTACAGAATGGGAATGGGAACCTCAGACCAGCCAGAGATTACTCCTAATACGTCTCTGTCCAATGAGGCTTCCGCAAAAGGATACGATTCCACCGGGGCTGGATCCCGACCATCTACTTCCTCCGAACCTTCATCACGCAAGCCAACCACTACCCCCGATGCCTCGAGGGAATCACGCCCCCGTAAACCAAAGTTCTACCTTACCACATCTCCTGAAAGCACCTCCCGTGAACCAAGCCCTCCAGGACATGGAAGACACGAACCAGGATGGAGCACTCCAGGCTCTGGCTCCGTCACCCCAATTGGGGACCAGAACGACCCATATTCCCGAAGTCGAAGACCGCCCCAGACCAAAAACCTCGCCCAGATTGATCAACGATTTATTTTTGGCAGTGTAGATGCCAAACGTCGCGGGGATCGAACCTCGGGCTCCGCAGCTGGGGGTATTCCACGGTCGTTTAGCGGGACTGATTTGAGAATGCACGAGAAAAGAGGTACATTTTTCTCTGGAAAAAGAGAAAATCGTTTTGAAGGTGGTAGCGGCGGCCTGGAAGGCAAACACCAGGGATCTATGTCGGAACTAAAACGCTTTTTCCGAATGGGCCATAAACACAAACGGAGTGGCTCCCCCGCATCTACCATTTCAAAGAAGGATTCTAGAAAAGCGACAAAACATGCTCAATTCCAGCCCGCCCAGATGAGCGTCCCTTTCGCAGATGATCACGGCCTACAAACCAAGTATGGTAAATTGGGTAGAGTTCTGGGCTCTGGAGCAGGCGGGTCGGTTAGGCTGTTGAAGCGGAATTCGGATGGCGTCACATTTGCCGTCAAGCAATTCCGCGATCGCCATGCTTGGGAAACCGAAAAGGAGTATTCGAAGAAGGTTACGGCGGAGTTTTGTATCGGATCCACGCTACATCACGGCAATATCATAGAGACCATGGATATCATTAGCGAGGGTGGACGCTGGTACGAGGTCATGGAATTCGCCCCTTTCGATCTATTTGCAATTGTCATGACCGGAAAGATGTCGAAGGAGGAAATCGCTTGTACATTTTTGCAAATCGTCAGCGGAGTTGCGTATCTTCACAACATGGGCCTTGCACATCGGGATTTGAAATTGGACAATGTTGTCGTCAATGACCGTGGGATCATGAAACTGATAGATTTCGGAAGTGCTGTCGTTTTCAGATATCCTTTCGAGACCGACATTGTTCTTGCGACCGGTATGTTATTCACTTTGACTTTATGCTGTTACTTCATTTCTATGACCCGCTAACGAAATAATAGGTGTTGTCGGTTCTGATCCGTACTTGGCGCCAGAAGTTTATGACGAAAAACGATATGATCCGCGTCCAACAGACATTTGGTCGTTGGCGATTATTTTCTGCTGTATGACCTTGCGTCGATTCCCCTGGAAGCAACCTCGCCTGTCCGACAATTCATACAAGCTCTTCGTGTCACAGCCAAATTCGGGCGCTCAATCCGACTCTGAGGCGAAGGATCTTCTAAAGCAACGACCAAAGTCAACGGCTGACCTTCCAAGTGTCGCTGAGCCGTCTCAGAGAGCTGTACAAGGTGGTGATAAAGGAAGCCACGCTCGTTCGTCCAGCCATCATCGCCATAATACCTCTCATGACGACCGAAATGGCCAAGCGCCGCCAAAATCAGGAACCGGTTATGACCAGCCATCACAAACGGGCCAGCGCCAAGAAGTTATAAAGGGCCCGTGGCGCCTGTTACGGATTTTGCCGCGTGAAACAAGGACCATCATTGCCCATATGCTGAAGATCAACCCTCGGGAACGCGCAACCCTAGAAGATGTGCTGGCAGACGAATGGGTCCGAAGTCGTCAAGTCTGCTACCAGAAAGAATGTGGCACCGTGGTCAACGCCCCGAACCACACCCACGTACTCGAACCCCCAGCACCTGCACCGGCAAACAATAAAAGGGCATGAGCAGCTCCGGGTGCAATAGACTCTTTCTATATTTCGCTTTCTATGTGGCATATCTGCTCCGCCCCATGCTGTACATACTTTATCTATCTTACGCTATTCCCATCCACTCCGCAACGCAACGTACCCCACGGCATCGAAATTGAAACCATACGCGAAATCCACCAAACTTGAACGAAAAAGTTTGATCTTTGTTCTTATTAGATTCTTTTTGGCCGGCTATATTTGTCTACTCGTTTTGTTGTGTTCTTACTCGTTCCTTTTCCTTCTTCGTTAGGCGCTACGCATGTATATTCCTGCATTGATAACTGGAAATAAACTGAAACTTATATGGGCGGTAGAAGGGCAGGAATGGATGGCTGATGGCCGATTGCGTCGTCGTATGGACGGGCTTATTCTTACTTACTTATTTCATTTATATAGATTCTACCTTGGACATTCATTGAGATGTAATAATTAGAGGGCTGTTGGACGTGTTTCTCTTGCTTTCTCTTTTACCACGATATCAAATCTGTATCTACAAAATTCACACAGCAAGCAGAAAAGTTGCTCCGCCCTGACCAAGCTATTTATAGATCCCCCTACTCGTAGTTAGCTAGTTAGTTTGTTTTGGCTCGTCCTACGGGATTCGTTGCGGGGATGGATGCCGTGCCGCCGGTTTAATTTATATTTAATCCATCCCTCCCCTTGCACGGTGCGAGGCTGAGCTGAGCTGGGTGTTGTTCTTTGTTTCGTTCCGTGTCGTGTCGTTGGTTTTTGAACAACGTTCACTTCAACATCTTAAATTGTGCAGCCTTTGGGCGCGGAAACGAACTTCATCAATCAGCCCTACGCTACGCTACTGGATAGTAATGCACGGCATCGATTTTAAGATCCTAAGGGCAGTTTGTTATTAATTCCTCATTCAATCGCGAATAGAGAAAGCAAGCAAGAAAGGGAAAAAAAAAAACGAAAACAACAACGATGCTCCTCACCAATCCCCCCCCCCTCCCGCTCCTCTTCTCCTCCCTCCTCCTCCTCCTCTCCCTCCTCGCGGACGCCACAATGGCCGCCGAGAAGAAATACATCATGTATCTAACTGGGTAGGTTTCCCTTCCCTTCTCAGAGCCCCAACCCAGACCTTTAAGAAACCCCTCTAACCCCCCCTACACAGCCAACACCCCTCGCCCCCCTCCGACCCGGCCATGGTCAAAGACATCACGCACGTCGCGCTATCCTTCCTCTCCCCCGGCGCCTTCAATAACGCCACCGCAAACGCCACCTCGGCCGACGCCTACGGGCTCTTCACGAGCGTCGACAAGGTGCGCGGGCAGTTCGCGCAGGGGACCAAGGTGATGGTTGCCATTGGCGGGTGGGGGGATACGGAGGGGTTTTCGGTGGCGGCGCGGAATGAGAGTTCGAGGAAGAGGTGGGCGGAGAATGTGAAGGGGATGGTGGAGGGGTTGGGGGTTGATGGTGGGTTTTTTTTGTTCCTTTTTTTTCTTTTTTTGGGTTTGGGGTTCTTTTTTGAGGTTCGGGTGGGGGAGGGGTGGGTTTGGGGGTTGACTGGGGGGTGGTTAGGGTTGATGTGGTTTGGGGGGGCGGGATGGGAGTAATTAATTGGGTTGGAGGCGCGGGGGAGAGTTTGGTTTTAACTACGCATTCATGATCGGGACATTTTGGCTGACTATACAAATGTGCCTGATACAGGTGTTGATATCGACTGGGAGTATCCAGGGTGAGTTTTATACATCTATCCCCTACCCTCTACCCCCTATCCACCCACATAACAGACATCATACACATACTAACCCCCCACCAGCGGCAACGGCGAAGACTACAAACAAACCCCCAACTCCCAAAAAGCCTGGGAAATCGCCGCCTACCCAAAACTCCTCTCCGAACTGCGCAGCGCCCTAGGTCCCGACAAGCTCCTCTCCGCCGCCGTCCCGGGGCGCACCCAAGACATGCTCGCCTTCACCCCCGACACCCTCCCCGCCATCCTCCCCTCCATCGACTTCCTCAACATCATGACCTACGACCTCATGAACCGCCGCGACGGCACCACAAGACACCACACTGGCCTCGCTCTGTCCCTCCGCGCCGTAAATGCTTACCTAGACGCTGGCCTTCCAGCTGAAAAGGCGAATCTCGGCTTCGCGTTTTACGTCAGGTGGTTCAAAACGGATCCGGAAAAAGGGGGCTGTGATAAGGAGCCGCTCGGGTGCGGGACCGTGGTGATGGAAGATCCCGAAACGGGCGCGGATCTGGGTAAGGCTGGTGCGTTCGCGTGGAATGACGAGGTGCCCGAGGAGCTCAAGGCGTCGTTCCAGAGGGCGAAGGATGGGGGCAAGTATGATGAGTATCGGCCTGCTGATGAGCTGGAGGTGGATGGGCCGGGGACGGGGGGTTATTATTATTGGGATAAGGAGGAGAATATCTTCTGGTCGTGGGATACGGCGCAGGCGATTGAGAAGAAGATGGCGCCGATTGTTGGCGATAAGAAGCTTGGTGGGGTGTTTGCGTGGGAGCTTGGTGGGGATGGGCCTGGGTTTGAGCACTTGAAGGCGTTGACGGAGGGGGTGAAGGCGTTGGAGGGCGGTGGGAAGGAGGGGCTTGGGAATGGGAAGGGGATGATGCTTGATACCCTAGTGTTTTATTCGGCGGTTTTGGGGGTTGGTGGGTGGCTAGTTCGGGGGCTTTGGTAGGTAGGTAGGTGGATTTTGACTGGGGATGCGGTGGGTTTATTGTCGTTCGAAATATGTACTCAATTAGCTCGTCCTCGCTTTCTCCTATGTACACTTCTCGAGTAGAGCTAAGGAAAGTAGGGAACATGGAAATGCATCAATGAGGGGGGTGGCATCACGCATACCAATTAAACCCCCCCCTCTGTGCCTAGGGGAATGGATAAAAAAGAAGAGGAGAAAATGATATGACAAGTAGATCGGACAGATATGAAAAGGACATTAAACGCTATACCAATGTCCAAAAACATTGTTCAAAAGAAATATCCACTCATATACATCCAAAGGGTAAAAACTACGCCTCAACGGCCCCCGTCGTAGACGCCGACCGGGATGTTGTCGACGCAACTGAGCTGCCACCACCCATGCTAGTAGCGGTACCAGACACGCCAAGCGTTGACATTTTTAGGCGGAGGTCTGCATCATCGCTGGCAGCCTTTTGTTCTCCACCGGTAGCGCTAGCATCCGGTGAGGTATCTGAGCCCGGCATGGGGACCTCCCGCTTGCCGTTGGCTTTGTAGAAAAGGACCATGTCGCTTCCTGTTCGCCAGATATGCGTGCGGATGGTGGAGAGGGTCATGTCCGCGGGGATTAACTGGTGGCTGGTTAGATTACGGACCGCAGAGCAGGATTATGCTATCACTTACAGTATTCTGGCAATATAGTTCGAGATATTCCTCCGGCCTGAAAGGATTAGCATCTGGATCGTCAGGGTTTGGTGGGTCAATGCGTTCGGCGATGTATGCGAGAATCTTCTTTGCGCGAAGCATGCGGTTGGCGTTTAGGCGGGAGGAGTTATTGTTGTTACTATTGGCATTGTTATTAGGAAGACTACCCAGAGATTATATTAAATATTTTAAAACTCCAAAAATGGAATGAGGACATGGGAGGTTGTGATGACTTACATGTTATTTTCCGGTTTGATGACAGGGGGAAGCAGGTCTTCAAACGGTTTCAAAGAAAATGCAACTTTGATCACTTCTTTGAAGGGAATAATATTCTATAGCGAGTGTTAGCAGCGTTTTGTCGATAAAAAATGGCAACGTTATCCCCAGAAACAGTTATATCACTTACCCGCAGAAGTAGTTCTCCCAACCATCTTGGTGCAGTTTTCTCGAGCTTGTCGGCGTCTTTGCCAACCATCCCAACACTTCCCCGATAGAGGTCTGCAGGAACGGCAGCGTCCGGATGTTCCTCCTGAATTAGGATTGCAGTATGGGGTGGGATGGTAAGAGGGGGTGTTTCACTCTCGTCGCTTGGAGTGATGCTGGTTTCCAAAGCTTGTCCAGGATTTTCGTTCAAGCGCTCTTCGTATTCGAATCTGATTTTCTCAATAACCCCGCCCAGGTTTTCATCGTACACTTTCTCTTTTTCAGAGGACTTGTCGGATTCTTCCGCCTTCTCTTCGATAATTGGTTTCGTTTCTGTGGAGGTCCTCCCTCCAAGCTTTTTGGGAAATGACATCTGTATCTTTCTAAAGCGAGAGCCGCTCTTCTTCCCGGACTTCTCTTCCTTTTCCGGTTCCGCTGGGGAGGTTCCCAGCTGAGATTCTTCTTCCGTTGGTGCTGGTGTCGGAAGTTTATTGTTCGAGTCTGGAGCATCTATAGTGTGGGTGTTGGCAGTAGGGCTGAAATAATCGGCCTGATTACCTCCACTGTAGACTCCAGATGTTGACGTCTGTGGGCTGGTCCCGAGAGTATCAGAAAAAGTCGACTGCCCTCCAGGAGTAGCAATTCCAATGGAAAGCCCTGGGGTCATGATAGGGTAAGCTCCATTGGACGGTCGAGGTCCGCTGGAGGAACTAGCCTCAGCCAACCCCTGGTGTACAATTTTCGGAATATCTATCGCGCCTGGGGCATCCGGACGACGAATACCAGGGACGGTATTTAGCTTTTCCTGTAGGGTCTGTCGATACTCCAAATCTCGCTTGACCTCTTCATCGATAAGATTGCTGAATAAATATCGAAGGACCCATTTGCCCAGATTGACTTTATGATGGAGCCGCAAAAGTTAGCATGACATCGCGACGCATATTCAGAAGGGAGGATTATACATACTCCTTTGGTCGTCTCTGAATTGGCTTGTGTCAGCAATATCTGCTTCGTCGGCATAAATTTCTCCATCGAAACCACGATTCACTTCAACAATGACCGACAATCTCCCCGTTCGAGTATCCAATGTACACCAATTAGCAATAGTTTCCGCGGTATTAACTTCGGACGTAACATCATCCAAGTGGCGCTTCCCAAATGATTTGATCGGTATGCACTGCGGTAGATTAGTGTTAGAGAGAAGATATTGCAAATGAGAGCTTTTCGGTATAACATACCTTTAAGAGATCCCACAGCACTACCTCCCCTGCAGTGTCCTGCGTAAGTGCGCGCTTTCTGTCGTTTAACATGACATGTTTGATTAAGCCATTTTGACCCACTATTGTTTCTTCAGGGAGAGCCTGAAGAGGGACGACCAGTTCCAGTTCCTCATCCAGAAGCATTTCTGGAGCTATTAGTCCAGTGACTGGACCAGCCGTATTGGCCAGCTGTAGAATACAATTTTGCGGCAGCCTTTTTTGAGCAGCCAAATCCGCGGAAAGATCGGCTGTAAGCTGGGCGGAGCTTGAGTTCTGACGCGACGCAGTACTAGAAGTATGGCGATGGGTAGAGCCAACAGGTAATTCGATACCCGCAGTGGTATCTACATCGTTCCAACGGTTGATGCTTGATTTTGGTGTAGCAGTCCAGATATAGTCGCCTGCAGCAACGACCTTAACAACCCCGTCATTCTCCTGCAACGCAGCCACGCATATGCCCTGGTCAACATCGGATACCCTTCTCGTATCCGTTTTGGCAACCAAACCAGATCGGTCACTCGAGTAAAAGACGGATAGTTGCGGATGGTCAGAATATAGGGACCAAACACTATCGTTATGCATGGTCAAGGTATGCATACATCTGCCAGCAGTCATGGACCATACTTTGACGGTTTGATCAGAGGAAGCGGTCATGATCGTATCTCCATCTTGATTGATGAGAATGTCGCGCACATTGTCCGTGTGACCAACGAATTTGGTGACCAGCTTTCCGCTCCTATGGTCCCACACTCGGACAACGTTTTCTGGTCCTCCACTTGCTAGTATGGAGCCTCTTGCACTCAGGGTATAAACGGAGCCCTTAGTTATCAACTCGTCTTCTGATAAATCAATCTTCAATCGTTCCCCACCTCCATTCAAATCCCACAAGAATATTTTATGATCCAATCCACCGGATGCGACCCAGTAGGAATGTGAGTCTGGTGTTGCCAGACATTTTACATAGTCGCCATGTTTGCCAATCGAAGGGGGCAGGTGTGTATCCTCCGATTCCGGCCTCCATAACCTAACCGTGGTATCTGACGATGCAGAAACCAGCGTGGAGTTATTTTGAGCAAGAACAATATCGTTAACCCAGTGGGTATGCGCTTGAACCTGGCGGCGGAACGATGTTGGTTCGACGGTTTTGGAACTCGAATCTGAGAGATGATTGGCGGATGTTGTAACTGATGATGAAGAGGAGAACGGATTAGAAAGGGCGCCAGACCGGAGATCGAGGTTTAGATCCCAGGCGCAGATAACTCCGTCCCGGCCTGCAGAGTATCTAGGGACCACATATATTAGCTATCATCTATTCAAAGGGTGTAGGCTCTCTGCCTGCCTGGGCACTTCAAAAAGGGGCACTGAAGGACAGAAAGGAGCATCATGAAAGGCTTACAGAATAGAATTTCCTGTGTCTACGGCAAGTCCGTTGACACCCAGCCGGTGGCCGCCAGGGGCATCTGGCATAGACAGCACTGAAGCACAGAACAAGTTAGCGACCATTGCACATGCAGCTGCGGTTGCAGAAGCATGCAGGTTGTAACAACCGCATATTGACGTAATATCTCACCATAGCTGACCCGTTGGCTAGATTTCCTCGCCATTGGGGTATTTCACAGCGGAACGATCGACAGGCGAGGGGACGGGGGCGCTCGGCGCAGGGGAGCGAGTTCAGGCGGCAGAGGCACTTGCGGAGCGATTGCATGAAGCCATGGGACTGCAACCTATACACTGAATTCGGCGTTCACTGGGAGGACATGGCAGGTTATTCCGCGCTGGAGGCTGGCCGTTGAACGCTGGGCTATCCTATATAGCTGTGGAGCTGTATGGCGGAGTAGTTCGTGAAGCAGCGATGGAGCAGAAGGTGGAGAGGTCTCCGCGCTTAGCTAAGCACGCGCTAGTCACAAACGTCACACGCCGTATCAAAGGGACCGCTAGTCCCAAAGGAGATAAGCGTAAATTACACGTGCCCTCAATGTATTTCTTGGCAGCAACATCCCGCACCAATCACAGCGCGAGTCGCTGCTGCCCCAGGAGCCAATGATTGCTGCTTCTAAATATAACTGATCCCTTCGGCTTCATCTCGACCAGGATTTGGACTAAAATAAGTGAGGCTAGCCCATTCTCCGTGATCCCTGTGCCACATTTAAACATTGCACCCCGCCATCGATTTCTAATATCAGCCAAAGCTCACACAGAAAGTTGCTAGAGGGAGAAGAGCATATAACTGCCACAGAATCAACAAGCAGACCCAATTTGAAAACCAGCCCTCCAAAAGCACCAAGGAACCGACACAAGAAACGAGGCATCATCCAAACGACATCATGACCGACATTCCCCTCTCAAAAATAAAACCCGTCTACCCCTCCACATCCCCCCCCGCCCCAGAGACCGTGACAGTCCAGAAAACAATCGACACCCTCAGCCTCCAGAGACACATCGAGGGCGGTTACTTCGTCGAAACAGACCGAGATCCCCTCCTCATCCCCAACCCATTTCTGTCCTGCAAACCCTACCGCCATCAGCCGGGTCATGCGACGGCTCAGGACGGCTCAGATAACTCCACCCGCTCAGCCAGTACCTCGATATTCTACTTCTTAACTCCGGCTGTTCCGCTCGGCGTATTTCATCGCAATCGCGGGCGGACCGTGCACACTTTGCATCGCGGACGGGGGAGGTATGTCATTATCCATGCGGATGAGGCAGAGGAGGGTGGCAAGTCAAGGATTGAGTCGTTTGTGGTGGGTCAGAATATTGCAGCGGGGGAAAGACTGCAGTGGATAGTTGAGGGGGGGAAGTTTAAGAGCAGTTATTTGTTGCCGGATGCGGGGCAAGAGGCGGGAGGCTCTGAAGGGCTGTTGATTAGCGAGGTATGTTGCTTTTCTTGTCCCTTGCTTTTGTGGTGATATTTTCTTAATATATGTTTTTGCTGACATGAAAACCCGTCTAGACTGTTGTCCCTGGATTTGAGTACTCGGATAATGATTTCATGCTCCCAGAGACACTTGATGAACTGCTAACGCCTGAGCAGGCGAAGGAGCTCTCCTGGATGGTGAAGAAAGCGGATGGACAGTGAAGTAAATAGGATTCATCCAAAGGGACAGTAGGACTACGAATAGAATTATTGGATGGGAACAGAGTGTACTGAAAAGCAGAAGTTATCGGCCAATTAGGAATCTCTAGTGTTCTAGTGTCAATTCTAATATCTATAGTACGGCGGAACAAACTACGAATACATGCCATATTATATATCTTAAATCTATATATTGGTACAGCAAATCTAAATATTCTAATATACAAAACATCCATGTTCCTCATGATACAGAATGCGGCCAAATTCCATCATCACAAGGCCTCGGATTCGGCCTCGTCTTTGCCGTTCTGTCTGGTCTCAAGCATGTTCCACGCAAACTGATAACTGCCCAAGAATACAGCACCTCCAATGCCAATCCAGGTAACTCTAGGCCCAATACCTCTCCAGAAAGCACCAAAGCCTTCATCTTTCATTATACCACGAACAACATCCCGCACCCGCACCTTATCGCTACCTCCCCTCCTCGCAAGCATAACCCTCGTCTTAACCACATCAAGTGGGGTAGTCAAACCAGCAGCAACCGCCCCCGCAAAACTACCAAACAATGCGCTTGGTCCAGCAGCTATCGGGGCTGATCCGGATCCGGAAGCCGATGCTGCACCTGCCCCTGAATTACGAGAAGCATATGCATCCTTCATCGCTTCCCACATTGAAAACTGTAGCACGGTGAAGGGAATCTCTCGTGCAATCGTTATGGACGTGCCACGGTATAATTCTCGAATAACGAGACCTAATCCTCTCTTCCGCGTATCATTGGCGCTGCCTGAGCCCGCATGTCGTAGCGAGAGGATATCCTTCAGAGCGAGGAGTGTAGAGCCGCCGAAAAGGCCGGCTTGAGCGCGCTGCTTGATTACCTCCGTAGGAACCCGGACGGCGCAGGCGGCTATCTCGCCCAGTGACGAAGCAAGGGAGTGTGTGAGGACGGCATGCTGCCATGATGCAGGCGTGGCGGTGGAAGAGGAAGGCGATGGGAGAAGGTGTCGCTTTACACCATCGTAGACGATGAAGAAACTTGCGGCGGAGGGGGCGGATCCGAGGAGGACTGATGGGAGGCCGGCATAGATCCCGCGGATGGTTTGGCGGAGAGGTGGGGCGGCGGATTTGGACGAGGATTGCGTGTGTTTTCGAGCTTGTTGGAGACGCGTTTTAATCGTGTCGAGCGGGTATAGGGAGAGGTCGACAGTGAGGCCTGCTACTGCTCCGGACTGACGTAGGTGGGGAACGAGAATTAGTCAAAGGCTGGCTGGATTAAATAGAGGATGTAAGGGGGTGCTCGCGTACCAGGAGCGACCTCGTCCAGAGGGATGGCTCGACCGGAGCCGACTCCAGCTCGGGCGGTTCGATGGTAGCCATGATGGTTGGGGTGGTCAAAGGAAGAACGGTAGAGTAAAGAGATTCATGCCATTATGTAGAGAGTGGATAACGGGGCAGTACATGCTAGTACATGGTGATGGGATGTGGAGTTGCGTGGGTTAGATCTGGTCAGGTCATCGACTCATCGGAGCGCAGAAAAAAGTTTGGATCTCGGCAAGCCGAACGATCAACAGCTTCGGGGTTCGGGATTCCCGATAGCCGACCCTGTAACTAGAATCCAATACGACCACTTATTACGGGCACAGCAGATTGAGCCTTCAATGCTTTTTAAATAGTATGTACCTGGAGTTTGGAAATAGTTTACTATCGGGATTGTGAATGAGAGCGCAACCTCGTTGCGTATAATAGGGTTTTCTTATGCTGGCCGTATGGGCTAAGACGAGATGGATAGTATATGTCCCAATCAGCAGTCCGGCCACCAATCGTACATAACACATGAAACTTTCAACATTGTAACAGCATCCAACACGGGCGACAAGTTACAACCTTGGGAATTTTCATCTCGATCCCGAGGTCTCGCGCAGGATATCACGTGACTCGGCGGCATACAGCTGATGCCAGCGGCAGAAAATTGGCTTCAAAGTTCAAGCTCGTCGCGAAGACGAAGCTGCACCAATTTTCCACGGCCATGGCGCTGAGGACTCTTCTCGCCAGCCCACCCCCTATCACCTCTTTGGAGTTTTCTAAGGTCGTGAGTAGGCTACAGCGAGAATGGAGCTGGTTACTGAAGGAAGTCCCCTATGACACCACCGAGGGCAGGCCGCTGGGTTAGTTTCCTGCTCTAAAGTGCTAGTATTTCGAGAACGAGGTGAACGTTTGCTGACCCGTTGTCTTCTTTTAGGCCTTGCCGTTAGCGGTGGACCAGACTCGATGGCCCTGGCATTTCTATTTAAGAGTATGATTTCGGATGGTCTATGCTATCCTAACTTGACTGTGAAACCTTTCGTTGTTGACCATCGGGCTCGAGATGGGAGCGCCGACGAGGCACAGAAAGTCGCAGGTTGGCTATCAGACCTAGGTATACGTCGGCCCTTCTGTTGCTGTTCGGATGCTCTACTAACTTTCTCGTGCTTAGGATTCAATCCCGATATTTTGACTCTCGATTGGCCCGACGGCACAATCCCCTCCGAAGTGAAGGATTTTGAAGGTCAAGCCCGGCGGCTTCGCTTTCAAGCTCTTGGAAAAGCTTGCGGCGCACAAGGCATACAGGAACTGTATTTGGGGCACCATCAAGGCGATAATATTGAGACAGTGCTTATGCGATTGATTCGAGGACAACGTCATAGTTCTGGTCTCAAAGGCATCAGCCAGGTCGCACATATACCCGAATGCCACGGGATATATGGAGTAAGCGAAAGTGGCGGGCTAATGGGTCACAAATATATCAAGGTCAGCGAAAGAGTGGACAAATTAACACAAGTTTCGGAGCCAGAAAGAAGAGCAGCAATTGGTTCACACCTCCATGAGCTACAGCGATACCCTAAAATCGCACCATTCGAACGTTTTAGGGAAGACCTGGATATTCCAATCTCATATGGTGGTGTCCACCTCTTTCGTCCATTCCTTGCATTCCCGAAATCACGCCTGTTATCCACCTGTCTCTCAAACGAAGTACCATTTACAATGGATGCCACCAATTTCGATCCTACTCTCACAGTCCGAAACACATTACGACATCTTCTCTCTACTGACGCATTACCTATTGCTCTGCGGGGGCCGTCGATATTGTCCGTTATAAAGGAAAACGCGAAAGCCACGAATAATCTAACGATCGCTTCCGACGAATATTTGAAACAAATGCAAATTATAAAACTCGATCTTCGAACTGGCAGCCTCCTCATTAACCTTTGCACAGGAAGCAGCATCGCCAGTTCTAATGATGACACAAGTTCCAATAAACACCTCTCAAGGCTCCGGGAGATCCAGGCTTTCTCTATCCGACGTATCCTAGATATTGTCTCCCCGGCGCCGAAAAATGCAGTCCCGCTAGATAAATTGTCGCGAGCTATACAGACAATATTTCCTTCAGCACAACTCAACGAGGATTCACCTATTCCTGAAAAGCAGGACATCTTTACCATTGGCGGCGTAAGGTTCCAGCCCGTCAAGTTAAAATCCATGCCCGATTCAGGGCCCCATGTGTTTCTCAATAAACTGAATGAGAGAAAACAAAAAGATCTCGTTCTCAATCCCCACATACCCGTCCCAAATCTTTGGCTCCTTACCCGACAGCCTTTCAAAGGTGAAACACCGGTTGCTGAATTTAACCTTCATATACCGAACTCCTCCGCCGACGACGACGCAGCCGAATATCCCTGGTCAGACTGGCAACTCTGGGATGACCGATATTGGATACGGCTCCAGGCCGCGAAGGCAGAAATAATATACCCACGATGGAAAAGTACTTCGGCCGACTTCGCGGGTTCGACCATCCCACTTATCGTGCGACCATTGCGCCCCACAGACATGAAAGCCATCCAAAAGGAACTGAGTCATCACGAGTACTGGGTGCGGACGAGCAGGGGCCCGACCGTCCAGAGCCCGTTGAGGCCCCGAAAAGTTCTAGGCCCGATAATGACCACTAGGGTATTCAATGACACGCTCAAAAAGCACGCCCCTGGAATGCTGCGGTATACGCTTCCTGTTCTCGCAGAGGCCGGGGGTCAACAGCGTGTTCTGGGCTTTCCAACATTGCGCTACAGATTGCCAATCAACATAACTCGAAGACTGTACGAAGGCGATGGATCTTTTGATAACAGTGCAGGCCTGGATACGAGATCTCACGTAAGGGATCCTGGGTTCGCGTATTGGACGGTGAAGTCCGAGACAGTATATAAAAACGTCGATCATGACTTGATGAATCTCGTGCAGCGCGACGTAAAATCCGGGGACGATTATGAATTCTCCTGGAAAACGACGAACGATTCTGAATACCTGTGGAAACCGAAGGACCCGAAATGGGTCTACAAGGCCGAGCGTAGGGCTAGGCGTTTGAGTCGAACACCCGATCTAGACAAGATTGATATATCTCGGCCCCATAACAGCAGTAGCTAATTGCTCTCAGCGTTATGTGTAAGATTAGATAAATAGAAGAAGACAAATCTGTACGATATTTACGAAAGGTGTTTACGCCCTATGTCAAATTTGGCTAATGAATACGAGCTTGGTTTGAACTACCAAGCAGTTCACGACGCCTCAACAACTTGATTCTCACATCATTCCATGACATGCAGTTCACTCACATCACTTAACGTGATTCTTATCGTGGCATAACAAACTGTTTCAATTCCACTCTAGTCGGCTCCTAGCCAATGTCTCAACCGAAACGACGGGATGCTTCCTCCCCATCTTGTTCCAGGTAGGGAACCCAACCGGCAATGTTCTCGTTTAAACCACCATCTGAGTGCTTTCCAGGAGTCCCATCTCGGCCGGGGTTCACGGAAATGGAGATTCCACGTGGACCCGTGTCGATGTCAACTTGTCCGAAAGTTTTACCGACGACGACGACGATAGCAACAGTACCGTCATAGTGTCTCGGGGTATGTCATGCCAGCCAACCATGAGATTTCGAAGACGCCATTTTAACCAAAGAATATAAACCAGTGTCCAGTCCCTTGCCTATTCAATTCCACGAAGTCAGGGCTTGGTCTCCCACTCCGCAGATCCAAGTCTCATGGCCCTCTACACTTCCCTGGTTTCGATTCCAAAATCTATACATAAATGGTACTATTTCTCCCAAAAACCATGACTCTGATTAACTCTTCTGTTGACAAGTCATTTAGACCCGTCGAAAGCAAACTTGCTGCTGAAAGCCTGGCAGACTGGGGACGTGTCCGAGCAGGGGAACAACGCCCTGGCTATTTCGGTTGGCACGAGAAATCTCGAACTGTGCGCCAATCCAGAAGCCCTTAGCCGTGCAGCCGCTGAGGTTGGCAAGTTGATGCCAGAGAGTTTCCCGGGAGAGCACTCGCACCGAATGAATGCGTTAGTTGCTGGAAACCCTCCTGAAGCTAAGTTAGAAGCCTTCCGCCTTCTAGCTTATCAGCTCTCCAACAACCTGATCGAAGCCGCGGAATGGGATAGCGACTGCTCTTACGATGATGACGACGAGAAATATCCCAGAATTATAACCATGTTTAGAGAAATCAACCTACCTCGGAACATGTGGGCAAAAATATTTTCCACAGAGCAAGATCGGACTAGTTCTGCCTTTGCGGAGGCTCTTTTCGAAGCTGCGGTCAATACAAAGGCTTGGGATATAGCTCAAGCGCTTTTGGAAGCTGGCGTCGATCCGAATCAACCGATATCTTCGGATTGGAATTGCTGTACCGAGCGGCCAATTCAGCTCGCTGCCGATTTGAGGATTCGTGGTTTTGAAATGGCTAAGCTTCTGGTCCAGGCTGGTGCTGAAGTCGATGGCATCACAGAAGATAACGAGAAGAGCGCGCTGCACATTACTGCCGGAAGTGGCAGCTTGGAGACGACAAAATTCCTTGTGGAGAACGGGGCAGACATTCGCTGCTGGGTTGAAGCCGAGTATTCCAACTCCCCCGTTATATGGTACACTCCCCTCGTTGCTGCTGCTGAGTCTTCAACGTTGGACTGGCGATTTACCGTTAACAATCGAGGTTCCGATGACGAAGGCGAAGCTACTGAAAAAAAAGAGCCTGAATGCCTTCGTGTTTTCCGGTACCTATTATCGTTGCATGATGACGTTCGGGATCACGAAATTCTTCAAGAATCCTTGGCTGCGGCCGCGTATCTTGGAAGATTCGATATAATCGAGCTTCTCCTGGACCGGGGCGGCGTAGACATCAACGAAGAAAGCAGTCGTGGCCTTACTGCTCTAGAGACTGCTGTCTGGCAGAACTATAAGATGCGGGATACGGTATCAAAACTCATCAGCCACGGGGCTACTGTAAACCGCCCGGATGGACTATCAGCGCTACATATGGCAGCAGCCCACACAGACTGGGAGTTGGTGCAGCTCCTTGTTGATAACGGCGCTGACATCGATGCCAAGGTCAATCTTCAACCGTCCCGACACACTCATATGTTGTTGGGTGGCCAGTTTTCACGACGCAGAAATCCGCCCACGGCCCACCTTCACACGCCGCTCCAGCTGGCCCTCCATAGGGTAAATGAACCCTCAAGTATTGGAAGCCTTACTCCAAAACCAGACAAGGGTGCCATGATTCTGTTGCAGGCAGGCGCCAAATTAACCGGTGGGGAGCTTATCCAAGCAGTCGATTTCGATAGCGAGATTTTGCTCCAGGCATTGCTTGATAGGGGCGCCGACGTAAACGAGGTAAGCTGGAATGGCCGCACCGCCCTCCAGGCCTGCCTGAAGGCTGGAAATCAAAGGTTGTCTGGTATTCTGCTCCGAGCGGGTGCTAAGTTGAAAGGCGGAGAACTCTTCTCGGCCTTCAAGGAAGGGAATCGGGAGGTTATCGATACCCTCCTTGCTAGAGGCGCAAGGATTGAAGATACTGGTCCCAATGGGGAATCAATCTTAGAAGCAGCATGCTTAAGCCAGAACTGGGAGGGAATGATTTGGGCCATGGAGCACGGTACATCAACATATGACGCGGGTGCCCTATGCGCAGCTATTTGGTCACCTTCGGGCGCGGATGTCACTGTTCACATCAAGAAACTTCTGAGCCAGAGGACCCCTGAGAATGCAAATCCTTTGCTTGAAGCTACTGCGGTAGGCCGTGCTGCATACCTGCGAGATTGGGATAAACTACACTGCCTTCTTCCTCTCCAAATTCAAAGCGATTGCATCGTGCCAACAAGCGGATACGTTGGCTACAGCAGTTTGGTTTTCCACCGTACCTATTATATGACCGACTGCTACAAAACACAGTTCTGGCACGATCATTCTTTAATTCGATGTTCCGCTTTGGTCCCTGCGATTTTGGGCGGGAGCTGGGAAATCGTCCAGGCCATGCTAAAGGCCGGTTACCGCCCGGATGCCCTCACTCTCCTCGTCGCAATTAAACGGCCCAGCCCAGCAGATATCGTCGAGCTCATCAAACACGGTGCCGATGTTAATTCTCGAGCTCGCCGCGACCTCGATACTCCTCTGCAGCTCGCCGTGCGTTTTAAGCGGGCTGATTTGGTACGGACCCTCTTATCGAACGGTGCAGACGTTAACGCTCCGCCTCCCGTCGGCGTGCCGTTAGAAACCTGGGACAACGAGCCCAATGAGCTTGCACCACGCACGGCGCTCCAAGCAGCCGTCGAACGCGGCCATCTAGAAATCATCGACATGCTCCTCACAGCGGGCGCAAATGCGAACGGCCCCCTGGCCCTTGACTCAGGCCGCACTGTTGGCGCTACAGAGTTGCAATTTGCAGCCTCAAAGGGGCATCTCGGGATTGCGAAGCGGCTTATGGGGCTAGGAGCAAAAGTCGATGCGCCTCGGGCAGATACAAAGGGCCGCACAGCGCTGGAAGGCGCTGCTGAGCACGGAAGGCTAGATATGGTGCAATTTCTCTTGGAGAATGGGGCAAACACTCAGGACGGAGGTGGCTTTTGGCAGTATCATAGGGCTATTGAGTTTGCCCGGCGATATGGGCATCTT
This sequence comes from Onygenales sp. PD_10, assembly GCA_032988465.1. Classification (NCBI taxonomy): domain Eukaryota; kingdom Fungi; phylum Ascomycota; class Eurotiomycetes; order Onygenales; species Onygenales sp. PD_10. Next base: position 105,828 of record JANTQH010000050.1, on the reverse strand, counting down.
ACGGTAGCGCGACTACTTGAAGATTGGAGGGAGTGGACTCCGCGTGATTATGAATGTAGTCGAGCAGATGTGTTGTTGGATGATGATTTCCGCTTGGTTTGGCGGCGTACATCAGGATATGATGATGATGGATATTCAGCGGATGAGGATGCGGTGGACGAGGAGGAACAGGAGGAGGAAGTAGAAGATGACTAGGACGAGTTAACTGATGATTAAGACTCCTCTAGATAGAGATAAACCTGACAGCGATGAAGTCAATATGGGAATGGAAATATGCCTTGAGGAGATCAATTGTGGAAATGGCAGCTCTTATACCTACCCCACTGTCACATCCTTCTATAAAGGTAAATTACATTATCTCTAAGCACCCCTATCGGCTTGAGTTTTGCTCTATAAGTCGTTTCTTACACGATATTCATCGCTTGTAGGTTCCAACCTGACGCGATCTTATATTCGCTAGAAGCGACCAACATCCCCTTTGCTCAAATTAAACCACACCTACTCAACTCTTACCTGCATTTAGTTCATAAACGCTGACGTGGAAAATGCAAAGGTGAAACAGGCCAAATTTTCAAGAACACCCTCAACTAGCTAGAGACAAGCTGGTAAGTGGCTGAAGAAGCTCAATAAGCCGCCCGCTAAAGTAACTCTGAGACCCCCAACGCCTATACTATACTCCAACCATTAAAAAAAAAAGATAATAACCACGGCTAGAAAGCTTTTGCTTAGCCAACAATCCAGATGCAGAAGAAGAAAAAGAAAAAATAAATCAGAAATCAGAAATTGCATCCCTCCCAAGGTGAATAATGTACGTGTATAACATTTCCAGGCCCTGTATCCATCCTAGTCCAACCGGGACCATCCATATATCCCTCCAAATGTACCAAATGACTCCAGCGGCCGTCCATCCCATCTTAACCTATTGCCCCGTACCACCCAATACCATACAGAATAGAATAACTTAACTCTCATATAGCGCTCATTCGTCACCCTTGCGGTCCTCCCCGTTAGCGAACACCCCAAGCTGCTGAGCCTTCAAACCCCCAATTTCCCTTTTCAGCCTCGAGTTCTCCTTCTTCACCCTAGCCACTTCATCTAGAGCCTCTCTCAATTGGGTCTTTAACGCTTCCTCGCCAGCACCTAATCGGACTTCCTTAGACACTCGACTAAGTTCACTATTAAATCTCTCGTACAGTGCGCTGTTTTCTGCGTTTGCTTCACGATAGAGCTCATCGAGTTTCTTGGCTCTGCGTTCGCTCACGAGTAGTGAGGTTTGGATGTCTTTCTCTAAGATGGAGGTCCGAGAGGAGATGTCTGATATCATACTTGTGACCTTGGATTCGAGGTTACGAACGCGGCTCGTGAGGGCAGCGGTGGAGGTGGAGCCGGAAGTAGAGTTGGAAGTAGAGTTGGAAATAGATGGAGGAGATGCGAGAGGTTTGGGAGTTGTTGGCCGCCGTCTTACCGGTGATATCCGGGTATTAGCGAGTTCATCAGCAACAGATGAAATTTCAGCTTGTATATTTGACTCCGCAGCTGCTAATGCTTTCTTCTCATTTTGAAGACGTTCGCGTAACTGTTTGTTTTTTGGGTAATCATGTTAGCCAACAACGTATCGAAGCAAGTTATAAAAGTTTCGTCACGTACCTTCTGGGGATTCTGCATTCGTAGTTTCGGGGTTCTTTGTGGCGAGGAGGATGACTGAGGCCGAGCATTCCCTACCTCAGCAGGACTCGGTAGAGCAACACGGTCTTTGAGTAGGAGGTTTCTCGGCGACGGGATATGGGAGAAAGTTTCCGTCCGTCGTTTAGGGCTAAGCTGAGGGGTAGAGCCTGGGTTTGACCTCCGGTTCGCTGCTCGCTCTGCAAGCGTGGTCCTTGGAGTGGGCGGAACATTCTCTTTTCGAGGGGACACAGTGGTCCGCGAAGGAGATGCAACAGCAGTGGTCCGCTTCGGGGTCTGGGGTGAAATCCCATTAGGTTGTTTCAGTTGTCGGGGCGAAGTAGGCTCTGGCGTCGATTTGTGATTAGGAGAAGGTGGAGTAAGAGGGCGTTTCAACTCTATTGGAGGGAGTAAAGGCGCGACGTTCGGGTTCGGCAGGGCCTTCAAGTCGGATAGAGAGCTTCTTCGTTTTTTCTTTATGGTTATAGGTTTATCCATAGCGCGATCCTCTCCGATAGAAGCAAGCGTTGGGGCATTGCTGTGGGAACTGTTTGGTCGTAGTGATTGGTCTTCGGCAGAGGCAGAGAAGAGGCCATGTGCAAGAAGACGCTCCCTTGACACAGGTCGCAACAGACTAGCTAAACGCGAATCCGTATCTATGGATCTGGATCGGAAAAGGGATGCTTTTGACAGACTTGATGGCTGTGAATCTGGGTCCCCGTGGGGTCTTGATGATTTGCTCAATGTTCGAATGATGGAGCTAACTTTGCCCTCACTCTCTGATTTACCACGATCCCTACTGCCAAAGCCAAAGCGTTTCCGAAAGGATGAAGCATTTGACCCAACGGATCCTGCACCTGCAGATTGGAGGCGAGTTCCTGGGGCCATAGGATCGTTCACAAGCGTTCCCTCGGTTGAAATAGTTGGTGTAGCGGCGTCATCAAATAGCCGGTCAAAATCCTCCACTAACCGGTCAAGGAGGGATATATGATCCATTGGGTTCCCTTCGTCGGTCAAAAGTTCCGAGAATGTTGCGGTCAGGGCACCACGATCGCCATCATTCCCGGAAGCGTCTAGCAACTCTGCCAACAGTCTTACCATAGCTGCCAGAGCTCGCCGTGTTTGAGGACTCATTTCCGTCAAAAAATGGTGAAAATAATCCTCGAAATCTCCGGGGAACATTGAGTCGAACCTGGTCTGCATTGCCTGTAATGCGTCTGGCGAAATTACGGGACCAATATACTCTTTCCAGGCTTTCTCCATGAATGTTTCAAAGGCCACAAATAGAACATCGACTGGGGCTTCCGCTGCAAGTTGGATCTTACCAGCGTCTTCTAAAAGTGCGTTATATAGTTCGTTAACTGCAGCCAAATTTGCTTGTTTTCGTGTCCTTAGAACACGGCCAACAATATTTCCACTTCTCGAGCGTATTGCAATAATATATGCAGCAAAGGTTTCTTCGAGGGACTTGAGCATATCCTGGGTCTTCTCTCCCACATTTATTCCAAATAATGCTGGGTCGCTCTCATTCAACCCCTTTTCAGAGGATGTGGGGCGGGGGACAGAAGCATTTGAGTGGGCCGATCCGGGTGGTAATATAGGTGGGATTTCTCTCAGAACGGGAGCTGGTAATAATGACCTTGAAGTGGGCAACGAGCTCTTGGGGCTACCGTTCCAGAAGTTGGATAAAAACTTTGAAGGGGAAGGTGGCCGGAATCCCCGCGCTAGTTTTGCATGCTCCAAAATACTATCCGTTATAGCGCGAATGATGTTGAAGTTGGAATTCAGGATGGCAGATGTCAATATTGGGTTCTGGGGTTGATGTAGTGGACGAAGAAGGTGGTTGACTATAAATAGTTAGCTTGCTATATACCACCCATAATGCATTTTGACTTACGCCGACTAGACAGTATGGAAATGAATTCCGTTGCGCTAAATGTGTCACTGGAAGAGACTCCTACAACTGAATCTATTTCCATCCTATATTTGTCGCCCGCTAAAGATGAAATCGACGCGATTACTTCCACTTCTGGTCGGCTTAGCTCCTTTGATCTTAAGGTTTTCGACCCGTCAAGTATGATTCTGATAGTAGACGACACGTTTTGGCCGGCAACATCTTTTGGTTCGTCCTCAAACACAGAAGCCAATATTCCGAGGTTGGAAGAGGTGCCTTTGAAACTGTGAAGTACCCATTTTCCGCTTTCTCTGTACTGTTCGGGGAATCGACCTTCAATCCTAGCCTTAGTAATTTCTTCGATCAAACGCCCAGCCTTGCCTTCATATGTAGACGAGAGCTCGAGGGCATGCATGACCGCTCCGGATCGAGACCGTTCGTTTTGTACAAAGTTTCCGGCTGGGGTTATGTATAAGGTGCGTCCGCAAGGTGATTGAGTACAGCGCATGTTCGTTATCCTCAGTGCTTGCAAAAATTTGAGTTCGAAGAATACCGGTTCCTCGTTATTAGGGACAGTAGGAGGTTTATCTAGCTCAGCGTATAGGCCGCGGGCGGTCATCCTACTTTCAGGTGTTTTAGATAGCAGAATCAAGTAGTCACCATAAAGTAATAGAATTCCCGATTCAGGCCCCTCTGCCGGAGAGAATATTTGATAAGGAGGTAGGAGTTCATAGAAATCCGCTGCAGTAATCAATCGCCCAGAGGGTAAGCTCGACGTCGGGAAATCTTCTACGAGGTTTTGTAGCCGCTCCAAACCCCGTGAGCCGTCTTTTGAAGAGTGCGAATCCAACGAGCAGATTTCTGTGATGATATCTCGGGCTTTAAGAAGTGTTCGGACGGCAGGATGGGCGGATGGAAGGGCACTCGTCATAGCATCGATAAGAAGGCTATATCGTGGAAGACGTTGAACAGGCTCCATCAATATCGAGCGCATCTTCTGTTCACCTGTCTCATACACTCGCTTGGAGAAACTTGACTGATTGTCGTTAAGAAATGAGCTGAGTGTCTGCGAAAACCCATGATGTGCGGCCATATAGTCTCCATATGGTTTCGAAAAGCGCGGGAACCACCCCAGCAAGGCATGAGCAAATCGGATAGCCCCCAGCGCATCCTTTCTCTGTCCGTTAGAGTCTCGATGAAAAGAGGATGAGCTGATCTCCGTATCCGTCGACAAATCCACGAGAGCATCTTTCTCTGATTGCTCGAGAATCTCTTGTATTTCGCCTAGGAACCCCATGTTCACTTCAAGAATCTCGTTCAGGCAGGGGGGAAACAGCTGTCTCAACGCAGTCTCGTCAGGGCTAGTGCTGGTTGGGAGTTTATCTGCTGCTTTTTGATAGAATTTCTGGATGATGTTATTCACCAGGTCGTACATTTTGTTGACGTATCTTTCCTCTGTATCGACAACCTCACACATAGCAAGCCTGAACGTTTCTTTTTGGGCCGCCAAAAATAATTTAGACTTGCTCGAGTTTGTTGGTTGCGATGGGGCGCGTCGTAATTTCGAAGTTGGCAAAAATATAGGTTCACCAAGCTGCTCAATCAATGGACTATATTTCCCATACTGCCAGCCTAGCCCTTCTTGCGACTCGGGGTCACAGTCAGACTCCCTGGCAGACTTGGACGCAGCAACGGAGCCTAGTGGTAGCACAAGATCCACGTCGATCCAAGGCACAATCCTATCACTGTATGCATTCCGGAGATCGTGTATGATATCTGTCGGGTCTTCTATCTTGACCATTTTGTTTGCTAATTCGGCAGCGTGCATTTCGTCGAAGGTGTTTGGCGATCGCACTGATTGTTTCCCCGCCCGTGCGGTCCCTAGCAACACATATCTCACAGGTTCTGACAGCTCCCCGAAATATTTCAACAGACAGACTGCTAAACCTCGATATATTTCATCGCCTTGCTTGTCGCGGGGTAGATGGTTGACAGCAGCATAGAGCGGGGCTGCGGGGGAAATAGTAACTCGAGGGTAACTTTGCAAGCCGCCGGGCGCGATAATATGTGCTTGGAAACGAGAACTGCGGACGGTGGAATTGGCAGTGATAACCGGGCCGTAGAAGATGAGGACGGAGGAGAGAATAGGATCCACGGCGTGGTAAAGCGCAAGCTGCTCCAGCGGCAGACCCGCGATGGAGGTCGACACCGAAGTCATGGTGGAGGGCGCTTTCTGCGCGTCGCGCCGTGGGAGGGAGGAAATTTAGAAAGGCGCGATTCCTGACAAAAGGAGGACGGGACAATCTGGTCTGCATGTCAGCGCTTGCCTGCCAATTGGCGTGGTGGGGATCTTACCAGCAAACCATTGGAAGTATGTAAACAAACCCCAAGATAAGATCCATCAGAGCATATCACCAAAACCGCATGGCAGAGGAGCAGGCAAGAATGTCAGGGTGAATCGCAAACAGAACTTCCACCAAGACAGAACGCAGGTGCTCCAATGCCGCCCACGGTGTTCCTGAGCGGTCAACAGCACGCAGCAGAAGTACGGTGTGTGCTGGCTCTATCAGTTTGATGCGCTGGATGCGGCTTGTTGTCGCCCGGCTTCTGCGGCTCTGATTGGCCCAAACACGCGATGGGGCCCAGATCGCGGTTATCGGTGCTTACGTCAACAGGCACGTGACAGAGATCTGTTGATCCCGCTTCGGGCTCTAAAAATAGCCTGCCGAGAGCAAATCCATCGTCATGTATGTATGTACATGTACATGTACATTGCTGTATGTCCGTGATGGTGGTCAACGGCATGGCTTTATGGCGTGCGGGCGGCGGAACTACTAGACGCAATTGGTTCAATGTGGTAACGGGACATAGCCTCAAAGGTACCACAAGGCAGTAAATCAATTGGCCCGGTTCTGATTTCTGGATCCCCAAAAGAAGATCATGATAATTTATTTGATAACCCGGCGGAGAAGAGATCCTCGAGCCAAATACCACGTGAAAAATGACTAACAAGAACGTGTCCATCCAACATCCTTGCTCCAAAGGCACATTTTTCCCACCCGCTCCCTCCTCTACTTAGTCCATTGCCCGAAGGTCCGTGCCTCTTCTATGAGTCCCTTCACAGTCTTCAAACCAAACCCCGGAGATCAGGAAAGTCACGAATATTTGATATAGTCGACAATGGCTCTTGTTTATTGTGGGTTCTTTGTGCGTGGTGGAACATCTGAAGGGCGCCTCACGCCCCAAAAAGGGGCATAGGCAACATTAAAATCCAGTTCATCCCGCAAGGGATGGGGCGGTCCACGGATCGATTGTCTGCGATTTAGGAAATCCGAGTGCTCCCAAGACGCAATTGTTGAACAGAGCTAATTTGGAATATCGAAGGAAGAGCTGTGTAAATGGTGCAGCTCCATATCCGAGCAAGGAGGATTGGTCTATCTTCTCAGTCCGATATTATGCCTGCTGTGCATTGCCTAACTCCAAATGTATAAACTGCATTCAATACCTCAAGATGATAGGCCGATGTAATCTGCCATCAAACATAGAAGTGGTTGGTGGGGAATGTTTCTGGTTTCGTCCAACAACAGGCTGAGAGATATGTAACCAGATCCATGATCACCCTCGTAGGAGTTCAAACAGATACAATATATGCAAGCCGCACTCACGAAGCGCTGATTCCCCTGTTGTATTCTTGTTGCGATATGCCAGTCTCATCCTGTTGATGGGCAAACCCCGGAGTTTCGAAGTCGGAGGTTGGAATCGGGGCGCTAAACCCAATCGGGATCCTCCGAGCTCGCGCCAGCTTATGTCAGCTGTACTCTTCGACTCCAAAGAAGCCAGCTACATGTTTCTCCCCAACGCAACAACAAACACATCTTGCGCCGCCGCAGGTCAGCATTTCTTGCAAGATCTGTGACACTTCTTTGCAACGGCCTGGAAACGGTAACGCACCAAATGATTGATTAAAGGACCCCGATACCTATCCCCCCCCCAGTGGTCCGGTAAGCTAACATTTGCATGCGACTCTGATGAAAGATCTCCGCTAACTTATATCTGAACCGTACAGATTAAATATGACCATTGCGCTCGAGAATCCTAATGATAATGACCTCCCACATATGCTAGACCCTTCTACTTCGAGTTCCCCTGCCAACGATGCCTCCTCCACCCCTTCTCCCGATTTCGCTGCAAGCGGCAACATGCACAGAGGAGACACCATACCAATAGCAGTAGACCCTATTGCCTTGGTGACAACAGAATGCATTACAGTTACTTCTTCTATGCGGAAGCATTCAAGATGGGCCCACTCGTCAGTTGCTGCCATCCTGGGTGGAAGTGGTGCTTCCCGCTCATATGAACGAGAACTCTCTCTACCTTCGAGTCCGCGAAATGTCTCCTTTGGAACCAAGGCACCTAAAATCGCCCCAACTAAATTTGGCACCATAGGCATCGAAGGAGACCATGCACTTGCGAGTAGATGGGGTCTAAGAGGAAAGAAGGGGAAAAGCATGCAGGATAATCCGCTGATGTCTGCGTTCACCCGCCTTCGGATCGATCTAAAGGATTGCAAGGATATTCGCGATTTTGATACTCCCTCACTTTTGCATCCGTTTCTTCAGGTGATTCGATCGTCGTCTACTTCGGCTCCCATTACTTCTCTAGCCTTGGTCGCTATAACAAAGTTTTTCGCCTATAATATTATCAGTAGAGACTCACCGCGGCTCTCTATGGCTCTTCAGCTTCTATCAGCCGCTATCACGCACTGCCGATTTGAAGCCAGCGACTCCGCGGCTGACGAGATCGTCCTACTTCGCATCCTTAAGCTCATGGAGGGCATGCTTTCTAGGCCTGAGGGTGAGCTTCTAGGAGACGAGAGCGTTTGCGAAATGATGGAGACCGGCCTTAGCATGTGCTGCCAGGTTCGGCTATCCGAGGTGCTTCGTCGTTCGGCCGAAATGTCGATGATAAATATGTGCCAGGTCATTTTCCAACGTCTTGGTCAACTGGAGGTAGAGGATACCGCAGATCCCAATTTGTATCAGGAAGAGGAATCACCCGATACACCTAGCAACTTCAAAATGGACCCTTCTGTGGATGGAAATACTGTGGCTTCGCAACACCCGTCGAGTATGGGCTTAGATACTTCCAATCCAGATAAGGATCGTGCCAGCGGCGAGGAAGCTTCGGAGATTAACACCAACGGCGATACAGCTCCCAGTGGGCCCGAACCCCATGAGGACATGTCCCCCGAAGTCAAACCTTACTCATTACCCTCCATTCGCGAACTCTTCCGTGTCCTCATTGATCTGCTGGATCCACATAACAGGCAACACACTGACACCATGAGAGTTATGTCGCTAAGAATAATCGACGTGGCTCTTGAGGTGGCAGGGCCATCCATAGCAAGACACCCCAGTCTTGCGCAGCTCGCGAAAGATGATTTATGTCGCCATCTGTTCCAACTAGTAAGATCTGAAAATATGGCCTTACTAAGTGGATCTTTGCGGGTTGCAGGGACCCTTCTGTCTACCTGTCGCAGTGTCCTTAAATTGCAGCAAGAACTATTTCTCTCATATTTGGTTGCATGCTTGCATCCAAGAGTCGAAATACCTCGTGAACCTGGAATCGACCCAAGTTTATACTCTGGTGTTCCCCAGGCCCCGAAGCTAGTGAAGCCCGCGCCGTCGCAATCAAGTAGCGGTAGATCAACTCCAGTCCCTGTCAAGGATCGCCAGAAGCTTGGCATGGAAGGAGGATCTCGAAAGCCTGAAGCCAGAGAAGCTATGGTGGAGAGCATTGGGCTACTTGCACGGATACCGAGCTTCATGGTTGAGCTTTTTATAAACTATGACTGTGAAGTGGACCGAGCTGATCTCTGTGAAGACATGGTCGGCCTGCTATCTCGAAATGCATTTCCCGACTCGGCAACTTGGAGTACGACAAATGTACCTCCACTCTGTCTCGATGCGCTTCTAGGATACGTGCAATTTATTGCTGAAAGACTTGATCAACCACCTGACTATCAGAACCTTCCCGACCCCGCGCGCTTGAGGGAACAACGCCAACGGAAGAAGATTATCATTCAAGGAGCGACGAAATTCAACGAAAATCCGAAAGCCGGAATTGCATTCCTGGCTTCACATGGAGTGATCGAGGACCCTAATAACCCTCGGCTAGTTGCGAAGTTTCTCAAAGGGACCGGCCGCCTGTCGAAAAAGGTCCTAGGAGAATATATTTCGAAAAAATCAAATGAACCCCTTCTCGACGAGTTCATCGGTCTTCTCGACTTTGACGGCAAAAACGTAGTCGAAGCTCTCCGGGACCTCCTAGGCTCGTTCCGCCTTCCCGGCGAAGCTCCACTCATTCAACGAATTCTCACTTTCTTCTCCGACAAATACGTCGCCAAAGTCCAGCCCAGTGGAGTGGCGGACAAAGATTCCCTTTTCGTCTTAACTTATGCCATAATCATGCTGAATACCAACTTGTATAATCCGAACGTGAAAGCACAGGATCGCATGACGTTCCCCGCTTTTGCGAAAAATCTTAGGGGCGTGAATGGTGGGAAGGATTTCGATGAAGAATTCCTCCAGGAAATCTACAGTTCGATCCAACACAATGAGATTATCCTGCCCGATGAGCATGAGAATAAGCATGCATTTGATTACGCTTGGAAGGAACTCCTTATGAAAGCCGGTGGAACAGGAGAATTGGCACTGTGTGACTCCAATTTGTTTGACGCTGAAATGTTTGAAGCAACCTGGCGACCTGTGGTAGCAACTCTTTCTTATGTTTTTATGTCTGCCTCCGACGATGCAGTCTTCTCCAGGGTTGTCATTGGCTTCGATCAGTGCGCCAAGATTGCCTCGAGATACCAATTGACCGAGGCACTCGATCGGATCATATTCTGCCTGAGTTCCATAAGCACACTTGCGTCCGATCCTCCGCCCAACACATCCCTCAATACTGAGGTTCAAGCTGGTAAAAAGAGTGTTATGGTTAGCGAGCTTGCTGTCAAATTAGGCAGAGATTTCCGAGCACAACTCGCAACCGTAGTACTATTCCGTGTGCTCACCGGCAACGAAGCCATTGTTCGAGACGGGTGGGAGAAGATTGTTCAGATTTTGCACAACTTGTTTGTAAACTCGCTCATTCCTCAGTTCGATTCCATGAAGCTCAGCCTGGATATCCCTCCGATTCCGCTCCAGCCCCCCTCGCAGGTCATTGATCGAGATGGGCGAAATACCGACACTGGTCTACTTTCCGCATTTACGTCGTATCTCTCGAGCTATGCTGCGGATGACCCCCCTGAACCATCTGATGAGGAGCTTGAAAATACTCTTTGCACGGTCGACTGCATCAACGCATGCTCCATCCCTGAACTCTTGGTCAATATAAGGTATGTCGACTTTAACCAAACATCATGGTATCATTTCTAACCGTTACAGTTTCATGCCTCTCGAATCCATTATGTATTTGGTGAACACTCTATTATCAGGGCTTCCTGACACCAGTCCCGCTGTGATCGTCGTCAAACCCGAACGGCCGCCGCCTAATACATCTCGGCCCTCCAGCAGCAAAGCCAACCCTAATAGGCCAACCTACAACCCCGGAACGGTATACGTGCTAGAGTTGGCAACAATTCTTACCTTGAGAGATCAAGATACCATACGGGAGTTGGGAGAAAGCCTTACCAGCTCCTTGCAAAACATTGTCCGAGATTTCAAGAGTTTCCACCCCTTAGTGGTGTCCCGGGCGATATCATACCTTCTAAAGCTACTATGCCATGGCTACGTATGTACTTGCCTTTCAATATGAGAGCCCCTAACTAATATATTCTAGGAACACTCGTTTATGCGAGCACCTGTTGTTCTTCATTCTATATCAACCTTCGATCAAGATACCCTAGAAAATTCGGCTATTCCCATCATTAAGGGTCTCTCCCATTGTATCACCAGTGCTGGTCCACTTAGAAGTGAAATAACAAAATCGCCCGACTTCTGGTCGATTTTGCAGCGACTACATCAGCATCAAGAGGGGGCACCTATAGTTTTTGATCTTCTTCAGAATATCGTTCATTCCTCCCCGCCGGTAATATCTGCAGACAACTACGAGGCAGGGGTGAACCTTGCAAACGATTTTGCCAGTGCTGGAAGCGTTGCTGCTAAACCTGACCTTGGAAGGGAACATTCAGGCCGACGGTCCAAGCCCGTGAAACAACCCAGAGTTCAGTAAGTCTTCCGATATCACCCTCCACGTAGAGCTCATACTCATAAATACTATTAGGGACAATCCGTTTGTCATCCGCGGAACGAAAGCAATAGCACTCATTTACCATTTGACTGGGCGGGTGCCGGCCCTTATTCAGCAGTCCCACCTTGAACGAAATGAAGGTATGCCGAAGATTTTCTTTGATCTACACAGTACATAGTAGTACTGACATAACCACTAGCTTGGGCTGCATATTGGTCTCCAATATTTAACGCACTGACAACTCAATGTCTCAATCCCTGCCGTGATATTCGACATCAAGCAATATCCGCACTACAACGGTCTCTATTATCGCCTGAGCTCGCGTCTACAGACCATACAGAGTGGATCGCAATTTTCGGAGAAGTGCTGTTTCCGTTGATCCTTCGTCTTCTCAAGCCCGAAGTCTATCAGTCCGATCCCGTAGGAATGAGTGAAACACGCGTGCAGGCAGCCACCCTTGTCTGCAAGATTTTCCTTCATTATCTAGTCTTACTTTCGGAATGGGATGGGATGTTGGATCTGTGGCTGAAGATATTGGACATTTTAGATCGTATGATGAACAGCGGCCAAGGAGATAGCCTGGTAAGTTTCCATTTCCCTCTCATCCCCACCTACACAGCCCCTTCAAAAAGACGTCACGGGCTAACGGTTGAATCAACAACAACAGGAAGAAGCGGTGCCTGAAAGTCTTAAAAATATCCTCCTTGTTATGGCTGATGGCGGCTACTTAGCTTCCCCCACCGAAGATCCATCTAAAGAAAAGCTCTGGGTGGAAACGCAGAAGCGTCTAGACCGATTTCTTCCTCACCTCTTCTCTGAAATATTCCCTCCGAAACCCGTGGAACAACAACCAGCTCCACCACCTCCTTCAACATCCCCTCCAGCCGACTCTTCACAGCCTCAACGTGTTGAAAATGAGGAAGAAAAGAAGGGTGAGAAGACGACTGATGAGTCATTGCCCGCAGACAACGACGCAGATTCCGAAGATCCGGAATGAGCTAAGCCAGTTAACTCGTTTTGCCACGAGTCTGGTGTGTGTGCATACCATTACTCGACGGGTTGCTGGTTGTCTGCCTAATGCTGTGCGCGAGTCTTTTAACGTTAGTATTGCGCGTCTTTTCAGTGTGATGATGAGTATATATAGACAGCCTCAAATCTTAAATTATGTACGACATGGAACTTTAAATACCGACTATACCAAACAGCCAGCAAATCATTAATTTGATACCAACAAGCACAAGCTTATTCGCGCCCCTTTTCCGTCCGTCTCCCCTTTTGCTCCCTTCAAATCTCCCCCGTGCCGAGCAACTTTATAATGTGAATGGTTACTAGAACCATTCCCCGACGATCCCCGGTCCCTCTCTTCTATTACGTAGCTGCTCCTCTTAAGAGGTTAAAAGTAATTAATTGCTCATCATCAGTCAGGAACCAAGCAAAAAGAGACAAAATAAATAAAATAAAAATACTCAGCCACAGTCCCCGCAGCTTCCGCACATGATGGGACATGGCTCCAACAAAAAGCTCGCCTTAGCTCCGAACCAAGAAATATGTCGAACATGGGGGGGGTAAGGTTGCAGACCAGTAGCATGCCACGGATATCGTCTTCGTGATTCAAAAGTCAAAACAACCAAGCATGATTCAAACCATGTTGGGACAATAGCTGGGTGAGTTTTTTTTTTTTTTTGGCCTTTTTGATCCCTGAAGTCGGTATTGAAGGTATTTGATTAGTTACTTTTTGCAAGCGTTTACGGTGGTTGTGACGGGCTTCAGGAGTGATGATTTGTCCTGCAGGCTGGTGAATGATGGAGCCAGTTTTGCAGGAGGAATAAAGTGAACTAGTTAGTGAAGCTGAGTGTTGATTATTTAGAATAACTACTGGATGGCTAAATATTCAGCAGGCTACCTTCAAATTATTACTATTAACTAATGTTTCCGAATGGAATCCCATTTCCCCAAAAACCGGATAAAAAACGAAGAAAACCAAAAGGAAGCTTGGAAGTAGAATTCCAGCCAATAACAAGGTTTAAAACACCATGCAAGAAGTAGAGACGATCATTTTGCAGACTTCCAAGGGTCGTTAGGGGTACTAGTAGTTCTAGACACAGTATCGTATGACAAGGTACTTTTGGTGCTCCGTTGATCCTAACTGAAGCCAGACATCAGCACAACGATCCTAATCCCAAAAGGAGCAATTACATGCGTTACCCGTGGACCTCGCTCAGGGTCAAGGAACCCAGGCGACAGCTTTTCGCCACCTGGGGAAAGCCACGATATCCTCCTGCTCTTCGACAGTTTTCTCACTCCAGCGATCAAGCAGTCATCATCTGCATAACAACAAACTCTGGATGTTTTTCTTGGACTTCATAAGCAGAATGCAGAATCCGAAAGCTTGATGGTGAATAAGTGTGTTGGTGCCGACTCGGCTTACGTCGAGCTCTCCAGGGTTGTTGAGAAGGGGGGTTTGGTTTAGTTCAGCCTTGACGGAGAGAACAAGGTTCCAGGCAAGATTTTCGGCTGGGCGGCGCGCACCACTCTTTTGTGAGCTTCGGCCTCCGCCCCGCTTGAAAGACGTCTGGGACGGGGATGGTGCTACCGGCAAGAAGAGAGCCCTGTCATGTGCCCAGTTTGTCTTGTTATTTTGCCTTCGTGGTCTGTTTGCCTTGGTTTTTTGCAACTTCGCAACTAGTAATTCGAGACGAAGGATGTGAGCCACATGCTGGCCAGTGCGAGCCAGCCGTCAACTGGCGAATAGTTAACGATGCGGGGCTGGGAAACACCAAGACCCGTTAGAGGTGACTGGCTAACTAGCTAGTCAGCTAGGTCAGTATGCGCCTAGGTAAGGTCTCCCCACAGCGCCGTCGATGCAGCTTACTTACATGAAGCCCAGACTGATAATACTCTCCGGGACGACGCTGGAATTTCCCCTCTATCGTCACGCTTCAACCGCCCATCCATGGCTACCCCCGAGCTCATAATTATGCAAACACGGACAGCAGACCACAGCCTCAGCGTTGTTTGGTCGGCCGAGAAGTGGAACTGCCGTGGCTAGATTTCCCTCGACCCTATTGTGGTTGGTCAGGCTAGCATCGGGAGGGGTCTGTCTCTGGTATTAAACTATTAATAATAACAGCGCATGCGGTAACATACCACTTTTTCGCCCGAACTAAGCAGTTCGGAGCAAAATAGTCGAATAGTGAAGTCATGAGAAGTTTAATCCGAAAGTTAAAACGCGGCGCCATATCATCTCGCCTCCCGCCCTAACCGGAGTAGGACGTGTGTGGCTGTGGCATGGGGTATGTATCGGGATTGGTAGTGGTTGCGTTTATGCAGAGGGGGTCTATGGCGAGAACGGTGCGGGCGTATATATACCTTGTCTATCGCCCCCCTCCACGCAGTCGAGGAATCAACTACAATAAGTAGATCTTCAGCTTTTGATTCATCGATATCATCGTCCAAGGCTGATAATCGTCCATCTTACCGATCGTCCACGGACCTTTGCTACGTATCATTGTCCAAACATCATTATCCGTCCATTACCAATATGGCTTCTGTTGATCCTCAGACAAACACGGGCTTCACTTCCAGAGTGAAAGGTATGGCTTTTATCCTTTCTCTTTCGATCTCGACATTCCTATCGCCTTTTCAGGATGGGATAACTCCATCATCACCGGGAACCTATTTGCTGACACAACACACGTCGACAACAGAAACCGGCACTTCTCCCACCCAGGAAAGACTGACTAGTACCAAGAGCGAACCAACACAGAATATTCAAGACCCCTTTGCCGGCCATAGGACAGCCGAGAACGATCCCTTCGGCAGGTCGATGTCTGCTGAACGCAGCGGCTCTCTAGGAGTAGGCACCGCAGATCCGCTGTCGCCACAACGGCAAAGCTCGATAGATAGAAGGTTGAGCAAGGAATGGGGTATGTAAATGCTGATTCCCCAACGTATTCTGCATTGTGAGGATGGTAGTTGTCCCACATCGGAACAAGTCGTCGTCTGCAGCCTCTCGAGGTAGTCATATCTAGATGATCTAGTTTCGACGCCTAGCTAGGTGAGCGCGACATCTATAGATGCTAGACCTGCTATAAATCGATACCCGTGAGGGAAGATGAACAGATTTGATGGGCTAACTTGTGCTATCCCAATGATATAGACGCCGCAAAGGTCCCGCCGTCGCGATTCCAAAAGAGAGAAGGCAGCATCTTCTCGACTGCTGGCTCGAGGGATAGCCACCTGAGCCGCAGGGACCGCGATTCCAGCTACCATGCTAAACTCAAGGAGAAGGTCAGTGGCGTGATACTGTGCTCGTCGAATCCACCCGTTTGCTGACGATGTTGTTTGTGTTTTCTAGGGCTGGGCTTAAACCAAAACACCATCACGCCCCGGCTTCATGACGTCACGCGAGTCGACGGCGGAACGCACGACCCACGAGCTTAAATTTGCTGCCACGCGCCATTTCTATTTTAAGCTTATCGCGACGACGAACATCGAAGCTGAAAAGAACGTCTTCCTGTGCCTGTGAGCCGCACAAAAGCAAGCCGTTAAAAGCAAGCGGAATGTCTTGAATGGCGCCTCAGCCCAATGCTTTTTTCACTCCTAAAATTTGCAAGCCAATGTTGCGTGTGAGCGGGATCAGGTCAAGGCTAAACGAACAAAATAATGCATTGCAAAACGCTCAGATATTGTCGATTTGATATGGGCATAGATGAGTGTTTCTAGATGTATTCCCTCCATTCTTTGTTTGCTTTGGCTGGATTCTCTGGGCTTTTTTCTTCTTTACGTGCTCGCCTTTTTTCTCGTTTTTTCTCGTTTCTTTGACGATGACCATGAATACCTATACTATCCGCTCCATCCCATTTTCGTTTGATTTTCTCCGTTTACCCTGTTCCCAATTTAACCTGTTATTTCTTTCAATTCCCCTTTCAAATCAATATCCCTTTTTAACTAGGCCCTTAGTTTAACATGCTAGGGCTAGCAGCAGCGCTTTCTATTCGAGCCATTCATACATACTATCTTGATAACCAACCAATCCCGGGCATATATATATATATTCCTCTTCTTTACCCGGCGGCATATTGAATATGCCAATGCCGTATATTGTACTGTACTGTACTATTTTACAAATTTCCCTTCAATCCTTCAATCCTTCTTAGTTTATTACTTCCATGACCTGACTAGGCGTTTGCGCGTTCGCCCTCCCTAAGTCGTTTCGTAAGGGGGGGAATTTTTCAAAATGCCGGCGTCTTATCGGAAAATTTTTATATAACGAAACATTCCCAAACCAAAAAAAAAAAAAAAAAGGAATAAAAATAAATCTGCACTTGAAGCCAGATTTCAAACCAGTTTCCTGCTCCCCTTGGGCCCCCTATCATTCCGCCAATTCATAATACATAGGCAAATTCTCACAGAAATTAAGCATACAACCAGAAACACACATGCAACATCTGATTAGTCCCGGCAATTTCCGACAAAGGCGCGCCCTACCTGCTGCTTGCCTATCACCAATATCCCAACAGGCTACATACAGCACGACCGCGAAACAACTATTTACTGGGAACTAATCTGTACTAACAAGCCACATCTAATTATCAAAGCTCATCCACAGTCCATCCACGGTCCACCTCTACCCCGCCAACGCCCCACAAATGCCCGTCGATGACCAATATCAATAGCAGTCCACAGTATAATAATCAGCCATATCAGCGGGTCGTGTCCTGCAATCGGGGGGATCATTACCTAACCTTTTTTGCAGTCAAATTCGGCCAATTAGGAAATAAGGGACGGGGAAAGCAAGAGAATGAATGCGAAGAGGGGGGAAGGGGAGGAAATACCATTGGCGAATTAGGGGATCTGATGGTCAAAGCTTTGTATGTTGGTGGTGGTAGCATGCATGTTGTGCGATTCTCATTAGCCGCGTCTGCATGATTCGTTGTTGGTTTGATGGCTGGTTCTTTTTACGTACTCTGTTTAACTGTAAGGTAATAAGGTGGGTTTGGAAGTGTTCTGTATCTAAGGTAGTCATAGTTGTTGGAGGCAATGGAGATTCGAAGGGAGAAAAATATTACCTATCACCTTTTTTTTGTTTCTTTCACTATCTACCTCGGCCAGTTACATATGCCCATGACGTCTAAACGGTACATAGATATGTGGGGAGCATGAGCAAGGAAGTTGAAAGAAGGGGGAGCGCGACAAGCTCCCCAAACCCCCCTAACCCCTAACCAATCCCCCGCTGTCTATATCAGAAGCCCCACCAAAAACAATACCATCCTGAGGCTGTGCAAAGATTGCAACTTCGATGATCATGCAACCAGCACCACCAAGGCTGCGGCTAATTCTAGCCCCAAAAAAAAAGGATGGATCTGGTCTGCACTAACCTTAGTGTCTGTGCGGCGTGAGCTAAATAAATAGCTAGATGAGACGACCTTCCATGCCTTCCTGCCCAGTGGCCAAAGATAACCCCCCCTTTTTTTCTAACCATCTCTCTTATATTAGTTTGCTGGTTGTTGTTTGTTGTTATTGATCGTCGGAGGAAATGGTATATCGGATGGGTTGGGCTTTGGGCTGATATGGTAGCCTTGGCCCCGTTCCGAATCCACGGAATTTCGAGTCCTCGTCCAAATAAATAAATCGCGCATGTGGGAACTGGCCAAGATCGCATGTTTTCTGCGGGGCGGGGTGGGAGGAGTGGGATGGTAATTGGGAAATGGAAGTGGTTATTTTATCAATGGAGCTGTATCCGAAGGAAGCGGGGTGATTAAAGAGGAGGTTTCGAAATATATGGATATTTATCCATTTTGAACAAACACCATTAGTATACAGTATGATACAAAACAGGTATTTTGCTCCATAAGAAAGGGAATAAGAAAGGTAATAAAAAAGTTTGGAGCATATGGCAAAAAGAGATAATAGGAAAGGTAGATGACGATCTTAAGTGTTACATATGATGTTTGTCGAGGAGACATCAACGAGCACGAGATAGATAGGAAAATGAGATAAAAAAGGATTGTTATGTTCAAAGCAATAGCAGAAAGTCCCTTAGTCTATTTGGCCCAGGAAACACCGACGAACGCCAGCCACCGCCAATGAAAACACGGTCTTTGTTTTACCCCCGAGACACAACCCCATTGTCCCGATGATTCCGAAGGAACAAAGGGTAAAGGGTTCCTTCGCATGGAGTCTGAGTTGGAGCAAACAGTGCAATAGGAAAAGGATAGTTGAAAAGGAAAGACCAGATTTGGAGAAAAGAGATCCGGTTACATCCGTCTTGGAAATGAGATGACTTGGGCTGGAAACTGTTACCGGATGCAACCAGTGACACAGTAAGATTCCGCACAGAGAGAAGAGATCGGAAATGTTGAACAGTAAAGTGTAATGTAAGAGGTGCGAGGTCAAAAGGCGCGAATGGATAAGAGTATAATTTGGTGCGAATGGGATATCATGGGAATCTGGAAAGTGGATGGTCGACTGGTTCTCAGTCTCCATTCATCTCATCGTCGAGATCAATAGCGTCAGGATTTGCCAGCGCGGCACTTGGCGGCTGCTTTCCAGCGTCGACAGGTACTGGTCGGTTTCCTCCTTCTGGTCCGGTGCTCGCCGCCACGAAGCCCAATGGAGCTCGAGCTTGTCGTTCCAAAGCAGCCATTGCATCGGCACGGTCTTGGCCTTCTTCCATGCCTGCAGCTTCCTTGGCAAGTTGTTTGCTGCGAGCAATGGCTTGGGAAGCGATGAAGTTGACATCGGTACTACAAAGTTAAGTATTAGCCATATATTCTTAAGAAAAGGACGACACGCATGAAAGAGGAATATCACATACTTGTACTGAGCCTGGACACTTCGTTTGATGCGCAGCATTTCCTTGAACGTGTCTTCGTTGCCGTGCTGGACTTCGAATGACTCCCATTTCTGCCAAAAGCCGGCATTTGTTCGGGGATCGCAGAATTGCGACGCGTGACCATATATGGCACGGGCCCTGTCGATCTCGCCTAGGCGACGTTCCATTTCAGCAAACTTGAGGCACATATCCTTTGCTTCGTTGTCGGGCAAAGCCGCGATTGCCCGCTCGTAAATTGGGCGAGTTGATGTCAAACCGAAGTTTGACGCTGACTTTGTGATGTAAAAGTTGAACATTTCGAACCTATCAGCATCGGAAACTGCGCGGGTGGCACGTTCGTATATTCTCATGGCATGTCTAGCAAGACCTCTCTCTTCTTCCAAGTTGCCATACATCAAGTAGAGGACCTTGGCGAACTGAGGTGGGCAGCCATCCACAGCTTGCTCGAAGAGATCGCGTAGCCGTTCAATCCCAATCTTCCGGTCAACAGCCTTGGTCAAATAGAGATTCCATAATTCAAACGCAACCGGATAACTGAAGAGATCGAGGCCGCGTTCGTATATTTTGAATGACTCTTCGAAGTATTTGTTTTCCTCCAAAAGATTTGCATAGTTGACAACTGTTTGCGGGGTTGCGATTCGCAGCTCGAAAATTCTCTCGTAGACCTTCTTCGTCTCTTCAAGCGTTCCAACACTTTCAACAAGGTCGACATAGAAACTCCATAGTTTCCAGCTCTTGTGGATGCGCTGTTGTGGTGAAAGTGTTTCGTCGAAATAATCCACCGTAGACCGCTTCGGAGCCTGGGTGGCCTTGGCCATAATTTCGACTGCTCGATCAAAGTTTTCGTTACGAAGTTCCATATCAGCCCACTCGCACCATGTCTCGGCCAGTTCAGCAACAGTTTTGAACGGGACTTTGACAGCTTTGTCCATGATTATCCTAGCAGTGGCCAAGTCACCACCCTGTTCATAGAATTTCGCATAGTTAACCCAGAGTTCATGGAATTTGCCGTGGGCTTTCTTCGGGTGAATTGTCGCAATAGCCTTAGTATAGGTCTGAACGATTTCGGTCTTGTTGTTACCCCAGAGTGCAACGCGCTTGGCCCATTCGATCACATTATTGGGATCTTGTCTGAGAAGAACGTCATTAACCAGGAAGGGCCGACGATCCATTAGTTGTTCAAATCGGAGCATGCGAAGGTCTAGGTCGAAATCGGCAGTTTCGTCAATTTTGCCCTTGTCAGATCGTAGAGCTGCCGCCTCCATGAGGTGTCCTATGATAGATTCCTCGAATTCCACATACGAGTCGAATATCATAGTGAAGTCCCGAACGGTCATCACTGTCGTAATCCCTTCCTCAAACACGTCTCTTGCCTTCTCAAAATTGCCCCGGGTAATCCAGTACGTAGCCAACCCAGCCCACAATTTCCCTCTCTGATCGGCGAATCTTTCAATCCCACTGCGGATGATCGAATCAACATCGATACCCGCGTTAGGGCCGGTCTCAACATCCTTTGCCTTGTTGACAAGCAGTTCGACCATGTCGCTCCACAGCTGAAACTGGCTTTTGCCATTTTTCGATTGAAATCGAGGGTTATCCAGAATCTCCATGTATTTCTTGACGGCCTCGGTGTATTTCCCCATCTCGATCAGAACCTCGATGTACTCTTCGGCATTTTCGGGATGGACCTGCATGTATCGACGCCAGATATTCACTGCAGTCTCGCCTGATGCGGAGTAAGCAAAGGCCTTGTAGAGCTTCCAGATGCGGTTATGCTGAGTGACCGGCAGGGCACGAAGAGCCCGATCGAACGTCCATCGAGTTTGCGTGATGATGGGCTGCTGAAGGAGAAACGAGAGGAACATCTCCCAGATTCGAGGCATCTTGTTGAGCAGGATCACGGCTCGTTCGAAAAGGGCGTTCACTTTGAGGTACTCTGCGCGGTGGATCGATGGATTTCGGCCCCTGAGGTGCTTGATACGGAATCCAAGGTACTGCAAGGGAATTATAAGTGAGCGGGGTGACTTGTAAGATATGGACCATTTCGGCACTTACCATTTTCCACAATTTGTATGACCTGGGAAGTTGCTTGCAGGCGCGTTCCATAACCTTTGTCAACTCGTTAGAATAGCTGCAATAACTGGAGTGAATGCATGGGTGCTTACAAAGGCCTGTTCATAGAGATTGCCCTGTGACTGCTTGAACTCAATGTAGGACAGCCATGGCTTGACACTGCCTGGATCGCGGAGGATGTCCTGCTCATAGACAGCATCATCGTTCCCCTACAAAGAAGTTAGTCAGGGCCGTCCCCAATCCGCGTCATGGGGAGACTCACGATCAAGTAGAAGTCAGGCTGCGCAGACGCGGGTTTCTCCATCTTTGCCTGATGCCCTTGGGGTCTTTGGTCCAAAAGAGTCCCAGGCATTTCACCACTCACGGGAGCGGGACCTTGGTCAGGTCACCACTGGGCTGCTATCTGAGAGATGGACTGCGAGAACATGAAGGAGACTGTCCTGGCGCGTGGAGGACGGAATGTCGTCGGGCGGGAGCGGTTTATCTGAGCCGCGCCGGTCACCTGACCTTTCCCTGCGCTAGTCCGCATCTGGCACGGTGTCTTGGCGCTGCTGTCATCGGCCCAGATGGTCCAAGCTTCCGGGCGCCAACCTGAGATGACGAGCGCCGACGTCCAGCACGGCCGAAACACCTTGATGCACGTCGCGCGGCTTCACTTTTGGGGGCCGTCCTATTATCTCATTTTGCCATGTCTGGAACAGGGGTATGTTGTCTCAGGTCTGACTATCGTGTCCATGCTTATCTTCCCTCGCGTTCCAGGACCGAGAAGCGGTGTTTCCAACCCGTCAATCGCTCGGGTTGATGAAGAGCAAGCTGAAGGGCGCAGAAACAGGCCACAGTCTTTTGAAGCGGAAGAGCGAGGCTTTGACCAAGTATGGCTGTCCCGTTAGGATTGAGATATGATTTAATAACTGACATTGTTGTCTTTCTATAGGCGTTTTCGAGGTATGGGCCCAGTCTATCAGTTGCACCCCGCGTGTCCCATCTAATACCTACCCCCGCCAGAAATTACAAGACGAATCGATGAAGCAAAGCGGAAAATGGGCCGTGTTATGCAAATAGCGGCATTTTCCCTTGCAGAAGTTACATATGCCGTCGGCGGAGACATTGGTTTCCAAGTCCAGGAATCCGCCAAACAGGCACGGTTCCGTGTACGAACAAAGCAGGAGAACGTCTCAGGTGTCTTTTTGCCCCAGTTTGAAAGCATAACAGCTGAGGGGAGCAACGACTTCGGCTTGACTGGCCTTGGAAAGGGAGGTCAGCAGGTCCAGCGTTGTCGGGAGACTTATGCAAGGGCAGTTGAAACGCTGGTCGAGCTTGCGAGTTTGCAGGTAATAGTCGAATAGTGATTGTTTATGCAGAGAACTCACTGACCAGTCGTTAACCGCCAGACTGCTTTTGTTATATTAGATGAGGTCATCAAAGTCGTGAATCGACGAGGTATGTTGCCTAGCTGCACGTTGGGCGCTTACAGTTGCTAACCCTATTCGTCACAGTCAATGCCATGTATGAAACCTGCTCGAATTATCAAATTATGCGTTACCCAGATTTACTCCGTATAATCTGGCCACACATAATTACCCCATCCGGTTACTTCTCAGCAAAACTGATGACTAACCGCTTACATATTATCCAGTGAACACGTTATTATTCCCCGAACGGAGAATACCATCAAATGTAAGGGTCTTTCGTTAATATAAAACGCTTCAGGAACTAACAAGTTACAAGACATCAATTCGGAGCTAGACGAGCTCGACCGAGAGGAGTTTTATAGGCTGAAAAAGGTAAGCCTCTTTGGGCCCTAGTGGTGATTGTCGCGATTAGTAACTGGATTATTTCAGGTCTCGGGCAAAAAGCAACGAGACACCGCTGCGGCGGACGCTGAAATCAAGGCAAAATTAGAGGAGGCAGCCAGGAAGGGAAAGGAAGCAGAAGAGTCGGCAGATACCCCCGCGCCGGTTGACGTGTTGGGAGAGCAAGAGGATCAGGACGTCATCTTCTAAATTTACGATTACTAGGTTATTTATATGTACGTGTCTACGCGACAATATTGTAGAGCAATATGCAGAGCGATGTTTTCTTATTTGAAATACCTGAAATAATAAAATGGTTTGAATTGCAACGACTCACGGCGTATCATCCATTATAACATAAACCCAACGCCAGAATAAATCATAAAAAACCAGGCCATCAAATTTTCCACAGCAAGAATAAAGGGAAAAAGCATGTCATGAAAATAAAAAAGGAAGCCCCCTCCATCACTGCCTCTGGTACGTAACCCGAATAGGCTTCCCATTCTCCCCCAAGGGCATCCCCGACGTTGCCTCCTTCGCACTAATCGCGCCAGTCTCCGCCTCATACTCTACGAACGCAATCCCCTTGCGTCCCGGCACAAGACGCACCTCCTTGAACCCTTCGAATCTACCAAAGACCGCCGTCAAACCGTCCTGGTCTAACGAGTCGGGAATCTCCCGCAGGAAGAGAATCTTGTTAGGCGGCAGATATTCGTCGGGAATAACGGTGGCGGCGGCAGCATTCGAAGGTTTCAGGCCAGCGCCTCTGCTAGCCTTTGCCGGGCGGGCGGCCAGGCCTGCGTCCACGCCGCCAGCGGCAGCGGCGCCGCGTTTCAGTTTCTTCTGCGCTTCGAGGGCTTCCTGTGCTTGTTTGCGTTCTGTTTCGTCAAGGGTTGGATTAGCAAATAGTAACAGAAGAAAACAAAGCAGACGCCAAAAAAAAAAAAACCCCCGAAAAATAAGCCTACCTTTCTCCGCCAACCTCCTCCTCTTATGAGCCTCCAGCTCCTCCCCGCCACCCTCCTTCAGCACCGTCGCATCACTCCGCGTCCTCGCATAGTCCAGCACCATGGGCTTCTCAAACAGCTCGAACCCATTGACCTCCTCGATCGCGCGCGTGGCAGAATCTACATTGTCGAAAACGATAAAGGCCTGCCCCTTTGCTTTCAGGTTTGTCTTTGCGACGATTTCGAGGATGGAGCCGTATTCGGAGAAGATCTCGGTGAGGGCTTCTTTTAGCGGCTCGACTTTGATGCGCTCTTCGAGGTTGCGGACCTGTGCAGGGGGGGGGGAGTAACAAACGGTAAGTATTCCTGTCAGCGGAGCGAGTGGGAAAGGGTTTGCGACGGAGATATAGAAGCATGTTGTAGAAGTGGACGTACATAGACACTGCGGGTGGGAGGGAAATGATAGGTTAGCTTTTGGAGGTATTTGCTAGAGGGATACAGCGTCGCGGAGAACTCACGTTGAGTTTGGAGGTGTTCCAGATGCGGGCGCAGCTACAGCCGCCATGGTGAGTAGAAAAGCAACACGCTCGAACGCTGCAGGCTGGAATTTGAAGATGTTGGACGTCCCGCATTCAATCGGGGACTCGTTGAGCAGTTGCAAGGTTGGACCGGGGCTTTCGGCGAAACTAATTGCCCGGAGCCCTAGCCCTAATAAAGCTAGTAGTCTGGCTGCCCCAACATCCCAAACCAGCATCATTGGTCTAGTGGTAGAATTCATCGTTGCCATTCAGTTCTAAATTGGATTCCATTTAAATGGGCGATAAATTCTGCGTAATCTCACTACAGAAGGTTGGCACTGTAGATTTTGATGTTGTTGGGCCAGAGTGTGACCAATCAAACTGGTTGCCGAGCTCGGGCCGAACATTAGTGCGTTCGGCTAATTTCTCGGCTAAAGACCGCAAAAATCTACCTCCACACATCAGCAAAAGCATCATTGGTCTAGTGGTAGAATTCATCGTTGCCATTCGATTCCAACATTGGATTCCGACTCGATGAGGCCCGTGTTCGATTCACGGATGATGCATTTGAGTTTCATTTTTTTATTTTTTCAACATTCTTGTCTCCTAAAAGCCTTCTGTGACCTTGAAGCCTACGGTGCGTCACGCCTCACATTCTCGCCCCCAGCCTCCCGGGCCCGGGCCGTAGTCTGTAGAGATCTATCATCTCTTGCTGGCTACGTAATATAATAGTAAAGGTCTTCAACCTTCTCACAGTTATCTCCTCGACTGGCAGCTATTTCATTAAAACAACGCCCGACTCTTCGCTTATATTTCCCCTTAGAAAATGACATGGAATGGTGATTACTAGCTCTGATATTCTGGTTGGTTTTGTTTGGTGCTGACCCCATACTAACTACTTTACGGAGTAGTGGCACATTCACTGATCAATCGTGGGAATTAAACTCATGTCATTGCATCAAGGTGGGGGGTGAGGTCAAGATACAGGCATGTTGAGGCGGAAGCTATCCCAGATAGGGGATTTTCCCGGGCTCATAGCTGTGAGATTCCAACTGGCCAAAAAGGATCGATCCTTAGAGGAACAATACTAGTACATATTATAATATTATGAGACTTGACCTGCCTCCCTGCCTGCCACCCTCACCTTAAGACTGCATTGTTTCCCCCCAACAGAGTTCTTACTATGGCCGCAGATATCTGAAAGCATGGTAGGAGAAAGATTTTACCAAATGCCCATTCAAAAAGTGGGGATGAAGGAGCAATGCGGCGAATCTCAAGCCGAACAACGCGCCATTATCAACATTGGAGACACGATCAGACTCCCGCGCCTGTAAAAATGTTGAGTCCCGTCAAGGACTCGAGGGCGGGAGTCGGTTGCCCGATCAGTGAGAGTCCCCCGAGGTTTAGCGCCGCCAAATTCTAGAAATCTTCCCGGTCCACAGAATCCTCCCTATCCTCTCCATATATAAGGTCTGCTAGACAGTCAGGATTTTACTAAACCAGCAGGATTTGGGGAACCCCATGCTTGAACTTCCACTATGCATAAATCCTTTGGTCCATTGGTCCATGGACCGCAAAACAAGGAGATAATGGCAGCATCCCATTAATTTCATCGGACATTGCTTGAATTTGCTATTGAGGGTCCGCCAATAGTAAACATGCATCTAGAATCGCCTCAGACAAGGTCCGGAGGACTAGATGCTCCCTACAGAGAAGAGAACCTTCGATGATGCAGATATAAAAAGGCCTTCTTGCTCTTCTGCTTCGTTTTTTCCCCTTCCGGTATCATCTACAAACAGTCGCTCATTACTGCTTTATTTCTCGCTCCGATTATCTTTTTTTTTCTCGTCTTTAGGCCAGTCTCTCTACCGAGTACTTGCCGGTCCACTCATTTGCTAAAAGCACCTCGATCTCAAATCCGCAAATATGAAGGTATGCATGCATAGCCGCCTCTCCCTCTTCCCCTCGCAGCTCTGCCCATTCTCCCTTGCTAATAGCTCTACTATGTTCTATCAGGTCTGGTCCATCGTCGCCGTTGCCCTGGGTATGGGAATGGCCAGCGCTGCAAACATCCCAGCGTAAGAGACAAAACCCCCTGAATCCACCTCGCCTTGCATTGCGTTGCCAATCCGCTTACCATCGTTGTAGAAAGGTCGAAAACGTTTCTCTGGAGGAGCTTACGGCCATGGGTTTCGGAGACGTCGATGTCCAGATGCTGTCTGGCGCCGCCGACAAAGTTCCGGGCGTTACTCCCCGCGCCGTCTCGCCTCTTGAACGCCGTGGCAACCTTGGCTGTGTCACAAACAGTGCTACTACCGTTGACAACAGCAAGGGCGCGGTTACATTCATGGCTGCGGCTCTCTGCCACCAGGTCAAGAACTGGAACTGGACCCCCTTTGTTACAAGCGCTAGGTCTGTAGCAGCAATTCCTAACCGCAATGGCCAGAATGTCAACGTTGAAATTACCTATTCGGCCCATACCGGCACAAGCTTGGGCGGCAGCGCCAAGGGCTGCATCACCACCTTCGAGCAGCTCATTAACGGCTGCACCAAGCATGGCTCCAAGGGCAAGTCGCAGTACTTCAAGGGTGGTTACCGCGACTCTGACACTGGAAAGTTCTCCGCTTCAATCTACGTTTGAACAGACACCCAGGTTGACTATCTTGGCCTGTCTTGGCTTGTCTTGTCTTGAACGGTGGTTATTACGGAGGAAAAGGGGAGGGGGGGGGAGGGGGGCGGAGATCCAGTGACCGTTAGTCGGTGTGGCCTTTGTTGACGTTTATATTCTGTTGTACTTATCTATGTATCTAGTGATCTACATAGCAGCCAACATGGAGATGGCCATCTCAGCCTACTTCTCCTTTTTATTTCTCTGGCATTTCCCCAACCATTGCTACCAGATATCCCGACTGTTAAAGCTATGCCATAGTCTGGGTACACAAGATCAAGCATTCTACTCCAACACCTTCAAGTTAAAGGATATATACCATTCTTTGTTAGTGTGTGAAAAAAGCAGTGCATCCTCATTTATTCATAACCGCCTAACAACCCTTGCTCTATCTAAACCACAAGAACACGCCGTAAATCCTCCACCCTGCCCTTAAGCTCCTTCGGTGGACTCGACCAGTCTTCATTCTTCATCTCATCGATGTGGGTTTCCACGTACAAGTAATCAGCAGCGACAGTGCGGATCTATGTGAAATTAGTTAGAGTACTGACCGTGGATCCTCCCCCAGAGATGTATAGATAACCTTCTCCCACCAAAAGGGGAAAACAAAGAACTAAAGAACGACAACGGGGAAGAAGTACCTTAGGATACGGATGCAACAGCATACCCGTAAACTTTTTCGTCACATCCCCCCTCATAACGTTAATCCTCCATAAAAGCGCATATATCTTTATCGCCGCCTCCATTCGTGACATGTTGGCCGATTTATGGTGGAATTTTTGGACCGAGACGAAAAGTTTGCGATAGCTGGGCGCTGGCGTTAGCTAACGGGGCATATATATATAGCATGTAAATGTGATACGAGCCAAACTTACTTGATATCCGGATCTGGCGTAGTTTGCGAGAAGCAACTATCCAGCAAAAACGCAATCATTTCCACGGCGGGAATGGCATATCGGTCATCCTCCATGTCGCTCTCTACCATCGATAGCCAGTTCGCAATAAGCCCCACGCATGTAGTCCGCTTCTGCTCTTCGCCCTGGCCGTCGACGTATTCTAACAGAGCAAAGCGAGCTGCGCGAAGTAGTCCCTCTGTACCTGTAGTGGCAGACGTCACCATGCCCCTTGATAGCGAGGGGGCTAACCAGTCGACCTGAAGTAAGCCGAAGAGCTGCAAAAAGTACTCTGACGCGGAGACTTCGCTGAAATGTTCATATTTCCTTTTTGTTATTATTAGCTACTGGTGAACATCTGCTGTTTGGGAAATGGGAAGTCTTTACCTGGTTAAGGGGGGTAGCTCGGCAGACATCTCCCAAAACGTCTGCAAGCATTTCCACGCTTGAAACCGCACCTTATCCAATTTCTCCGCAGCAAGTCGCACAACGCAACTCATTAGATTCCGGAGATATAAGGGCGGCGGCGATCCCCTGGCCACCTTCGACTCAAGAATCACGTTTACCGCCTGGATCGCTTCAAGCCGAATAAAAGACCCAATATCCCCTCTCCGATCTGTCGTATAGTCATTAAGGAAAGTCTCGATATGTTTAGCAAGCGGCTCGACATCATCTATCTGCGGCAACACACCAGTTGCAAGACAGTTCACTGCCGACGACCGCTTCGCAATCTTCTCTTCCTCCCCTGTACACTCGATAAGCTTGTCAATAATAAACCCTCTCCCTTCGCCGGACTTGGGAATCCGCTTGAAAACAGCCCCCAGTGCGGCGATCTGTCCCCGGCCTGTTACCAGCTTCCAGCTTGCTAGAATGTTGTCGAACCATTTTTGGACGATTTCTGATTTCTTGGAGTCTGGCAGGAGCACGAAGAGGTCTGATGCTGCTTCTGACGATGCTTCGATTGGGATGTCCTCTCCCCTGAACACGCATAGGAGCAAGACTTGAATAGCTTTGTCAACAAGTACTTCAGATGGTTGGCCCACGATAGGGTGCACATTGTCTCCCTCTACGGGTGCACAAGCACGCGAAAGTGAAGATATGAGACGAGCCGAACCCTCTGCAGCAAGATGTGGTCGCATCGACGAAAATGTAAGAGATTCATCTGTAGGCGCCATTGGCGAATCGAAAATACCCCAAAGCTCCAAGACCTGGGCCACGACCTTATCAGCATATTCCGATTCACAATCCTTGCCACCCGCCTCCGCTCGATATGTAATAAATGCATCAACAGTCGCCGCAAGAGAAAGATATATCCCGTGCCTCGCCTCAACAGCCTGGGATGGCGTCGTAGACAATTTCCGGACTATCAGCTCAAGTACAGTACTCATACTCTTGTACGATTCCTGAAGACTCAGGTCACCAATTGCACGAGCTGCTACGCGTCGTGATTCTGAATCGGGGGAGCCGATCCCCCTCCACTGCAGCAGCCCGTTCATGAGGGGGCTCCAATAAACGGTTCCTATATCCGAAGCGTCCTTTGCAACCTCAATCATCGCCCTCGATCGACGGGCAACGGCATGATAATCGACAACTTGTACTAGTGAGATCCCTTCGAAAATAGTATCAGGGTGGCGGCCGATCAGCTCTTGTAGTGCAGCAGAAGCCCCCCGTCGAATATTCCCCGAGGGATCTAGACAGGCCGCGCAAACAAGCTCAATCGCGAGCGCCTGCAATGTAGTGCCATCCTCTTGGTTTGTCGTTACTTTCAGCTCCTGCGCATCCAGATCCTGCAGTTCGCTGGTCGTGTATTTGCGAGACAATGCCCAGATGCCAAAGCACGATGCATCCCTGACACTAGTCCCCACCGACGTCCCTGTAGACGAGCGCTGCTCGAAATCCAGCCCAGATACCAGCGACTGAAGCACCTGCGGCAGCTGGCTCGTAGGTGGTGACCGGCGGAAGAGCAAATGTGCAAGCGTGAGAATAAGCCCCTGCCACCTTAGCGGGTCGACTGCGCTGATATTCCGCTTCCGTAACTTGATATCAATCCTCCTAGCTTCGAACTCCGTAATCAGTGACCCATCCTGCTTCTCGTAGAGAATATTCTCATCCAGCGACCCGAGCACTGCCTCAATGACATCCGACGCCAGATTCGAATCAAGCTTCACGGTAATCATGCTTAGTGCCTTGCTCGCTGCAAACCGTACAGGCGTATCCTTATCAGCCAGGGAGACGAGGAAATAATCAATCGCACTCTCCAATATCATCGACACCGTATCCGTCGGGATCTGACAATGCGGGCCTTCTTCCAGCGACAAAACCAGCGTCGTGATTGTGCGCAGAATCTTAATCATAACCTTCCGCGCGGACGCGGAGGACCTGATCGTCTGCGAGACGAGCGACTCGCCCTCCGAAATCCGCAGGATTTCATTAAATATCGGCACGACAAAGGGCGCCAAATCCCCTACTTGGCCCGACACACCCAGTCTGGATAAGAACGACAGCACACCTATACACGTATACACGGGTGGAGCGGCTCCTCCCTCGCCCGGATGCAAGGTCGCCAGCGCCCAGCTTGTCAATGAACCCATCAGGCCCAGCCGCTGCATATCCAACCTCAGCGCGAGCCTCGCTAATAGCGTCGTCGCGGCCTCCCTCTCCTTCCCCGGCAGCACGACATACTTTAGACACACAGAGAGAATCGAGAGCGAGACGCGGGGCATACTGGTATGCAGGTCCGGCAGCACGGAGAGATTCTCATACGGCACCGGGATACTCTCCGACGAGATAGATGCCAAATCGAAAGGCGCAAGGAGTAGATGCGACAGCCATAGTAACATGATATACCGTTCTTCCCAGATAAGTGATTTGGGTTCTGCTTTCAGGCTTGCCTCGAGGGAGTCTTCCTTCTCGAGCCCGCTGTCAATGGCATCCCACTCAATAAACGCCCGCAACATCGGCTCCAGATACTTGGGCTCATTGTTCAGAAACCGGCTGATCACTTTGACACCGCGGATTTTGCACAGGGTATAGAGGAGTTTGCAAATGGCTCTGGGTAAGGGGTATGTGGTGCCAATCTGCTGCTTGCTAGTTGATCTGGGCGGGGCAGAAAATGCAGATGCGTATTGGTCCGCGTGGGCACGGAGGTATGCTAGGAATGAGTCGATGAGGTTTGAGAGGATCTCATGGAGATGTGGATCTAGAAGCTGGGGCCATTCTTGGAAGGGCTCTAGCTATTTGATATTGGAAAACGGGGGAAAAGGTTGGTTGTAATTAGTTGTGATCGTTTCGTGTATACATGAAAAACGGCAGTTCATTGTTTCAAGTGAGGGGGGGCTTCTTACAAGACTGATCAACCTATCTGTTTTGACAGCTTGTGCCCACCGATGTGGTCTTCGAGTTGCATTCGAGATGGCCTCTGTCTTGGGCGATTTCCACAGTAGCGGAGGCAGTTTGGTTTTGAACTCTTGTATTAGGTCGCCGGAGGCCCGCTGTAGGGCTACGTCTCTATCTTGCGGTGCGTCCATTCTTGTATTAACCGTTTTGGTTTATTTCCCTCCGTGCTTCGGCAACGGGGAATTTTTATTCCTCGTCGAGACGGGTGGTGTTTTGGTGGTGATTTATCGTGAAGTTGATAAATATCCGGGTCACATGACCTGGAGATGTTCCCGTCGTCCCCCAACCTCGGATTACAAGGCAACTAATTTATGGTGAATTGATGTTTTGTATTTATGTGGTGTTTGGTCAAGGGAGGGATATGAGAAGGAAATGGGAAATTTTTTACACCAGGCTCGACCCAGGTGGCATGGCCCCTCTACCTCTAGATTGAAGATACATGAAAGCTGCTACGAAATAAATATATTTCTTATTTCCGGAGTCATGAGTATCTACCTCGCAAAATTCAACGCCGAATCACAACAAGGACAAACAAAGGGAACTAGGGGGGGTATCTATTGTCCTCTTTCATATCCACATTTCCCAATTTAACAATCCCCATGCAACAACCCATAAGACAAGATAAAAACGTAAAACCATAAAAGCCATATCGTACGTAACCATCATAAAGCATCGCGAACAGCACAGCAAGCAATGATTTGCCAATAAGCCCCTAAACGTCAACCGTCCGCTACCAAAGTCATCACCAATGATCAACCAAATCTTAAAGATCGGGATCGCAATCCTCTTCTACCTTCGTACCGCCAACACCACCCATCCACATACCCTCCTCCTTTCCCTCCATATCTACCCGTCCCATAGTCTTCCGCATTCCTACAATTGCAATCGCAATGGCCAATGCATTCCAAACATCCTGTCCAAACTCCGCAAAATCGAATTGGGAAATGAATTTCCCGGAAGAATTTTCTGGATCTAAAACGGGATGCACCTCCGGGTCCGAATCTAATGTGAGAAGAGCAACAATCGGACCACAGATCAGGAATCCCGTCAGGACAGGGAACGAGCGACTGGCGTATTCGATGTGTGGCTCGCTTTGATGATTGTCGTTTTCATGGATGCTAGTTTCAATGCTAGGCATCAAGCGCCATGCGTCGCGGTAACGGTTTCCCAATGAAACCAATCGATGGTTAAGCGTCTGGACGGCTTGTCGAGTGGATTCACCTTTTTTGAGAGAGTATATGGCGTGAACAGGGATGGCATTAGCGAGATGGAGAAGGCCGGAATCCTTTAATGCCCATTTTATGTAGGCATTAATGGTGCGATATATAACGGGTTCAGGACGCAGGCGGAGAAATAGGCGGTCCCTCACGAGATTCCCAAGATCAAAAAGATCACCAAGGGATTTAATAGCTAGGAGCGAATTAGCATTATAAGATGGAAAGATGGTGCTCTGGGAGAGAATCGGAATATACATACCTCGAAAATCTTGCCCTTTAACCGAATATATAAACGGCTCACTGTCCTCTCCGGGATGAGAAAAGAGAGATTCGGGCAAGGTATTGAAATCTAACTGCCAGCTACTAGGCACAAGAGGCTCAAAACCACGCATTGCAAGGCGGAAAAAGAGGTCTTGCTCTGCTTCAGCCCAATGACCATCGGGCAGCTTGACCGCATCTGCCCAACGCTTTGCCTTTTCCATGGAGAAATCATATGCCACCTCCTTCCGATCATTCTTCTTCACGGCATACTCCTTCCCCACCATCTCTTCTTCACTAAGCTCACTGTCTTCATCGGCACGGACAACGATGTTACCGGTCAAATTCTTGTCGACAATTTTTGGTGAGGGACGGTAAACATCCTGAGCGAAAGATGAAGCTCTGGAGTGACGGCTTCCTGTGTGTCGGTTCGGAGGTACCAATACCATCTCATCGCCAGATTCTGATATATGTTGATCGTCACTGAAATTGGACGGCTCGCGCCTGAAATTTGGCATTCGCATTGCACGATACTCGGCTTGATCTTCAGCATCATCCACATCTGTAGGTTGATATTCCGATTCTGAACCGGCAGGAAGTTCCTCGACGCCATCGAGCAGCGTGTCACCCTCCAGCAATTCCTCGTCATCATGCCCTGTACCCGGCGCAATCGTATACTCAAAGTCGCCTGCTACCCGTCGCCGCTTCGCCGGAGTCTCGTCATCCACTACAACCGTAGAGCCCTCGAGGTCTTCATCCCCCCCATAACCAGTATCACCCATCACCCTCTCCCGCGACACATCATCCCTTCCAAACCCCAACTTCCTCTTCAACCCTGACGTAACCGGCGTAGGCAGCATGAAATTGTAATTCTCCGGCGTCTCCATAGCGCCTCGCATGGGCGTGTATCCTCCCTTGACCTTCGCCCTCAATAACTCCCCACTCGTTCCTCCCTCTCCCACACCATGGCTAGAATGGCGACTAGAAAGCCAGTGCTGCGTCTTGGAAGTAGGACTCATCGAGCGACGCTGCAGTGCTTTCTCGAGAGATTGAATTGCGGGTGCGGTGCTCGTGCTTGCTGGAGGCGTAGGTGGGCGCTGTCGTTGGAGAGGGGATCTGTTCTTGCCTGGCGTCAGGAGGGAGGTGAAGGAGTGGCGGATGTTACTGAGATAACCCATGGCTGCGGGCTATTTATAGCGGAAGGACCTGTATAGATCAAAGGGATTCGAACGTTCGCGAATGGGAATGGGAATCGCTGGTCAAAGGACACAATTTGCAAAAAGCCGGGTTCCTAGCGACGGGAACGGGGTCGAATTGATTATCCAGGATAAACGAAGAAAGAATCGAGGCCAGTTCACAGCCTGAGCGCTTTGTCCGAGACGGCGGACCGGACAAGAGCTGTGGGCTCGAGGCACCACAAGTTCATTGTGCGCGGGGGCTGGGTGTTGTCGCGGTTCATTCACCCATTCCTTTAGCCATGCGCCGACAAAAGGGTCGAAGAGGAAGAGGAGGTTGCTGGAGTGAAGAAGACAAAGTGAGGTTGGTGTTGCGCCGTCTGGAGAAGCGACGCCGACGCGCGATTGGTCGGCACGCCCGGCGTGAATTCAATTTATCCTAATCGAGCCTAGTGCGATTAGGCAGAAACGGGCGTTCCCGCCGCCAAGACCTTAGACCCACGTGACTGGATAGGTTGTCCACTGCCTGCCCAAGGGTACTAGTAGCCAGGGGGTGACACCATGAACATTGCCTCCTGAAAATAACAGCTCATGAAACAAAGACACAAGGAAATAGTTTTCCTTAAGAGATAAAAAAGGTTTACATTATGTTGAAAAGGAGGGGTATAGGCATGATGGAAGTGGCACACCAGCACACACATACATACATCACTTGACAAACTGGACTCGAATCTAGTACGCTAGATACGGAATACCTACCATCCACATAATTAATCCCATATCAAGACGACAGTCTCCCTGGTCACTTAGAGCCATCCCTTGCTCTCTCTCTCTCTCTCTCTCTCTCTCTCTCTTCTTTTTAGGCCGCTCAATCGAGAATCGACCAACGAATTTCCCACAGCTTCACAGTCAAGCAACAAATTCCACTGGCGGGTAACAGCCTAACAGGTTGAAAATGGGTTTGCCCACGTATGATGGTAAAAAAATTCCATCCGATTGAAATGCAACAGAAGTGGAGATTTAGAAAAGCAGGAGTTGCGAAGGATGGGACGTGAAGAGAAAATAGAAAATAAGCAAAAGAAAAAAAGGAAGCCCAGCCACCACCAAATACCCTAACTACCACGAGCATTTCCTTTATGTTGCCCCCCATTGTTTAAATAGCATGATAGCGAATGTATACATGTCTCATCCACACCGGAGTTTTCATAGTAAAAAAGAACAAGGAAGAGGGAAGAAATATCGTCGTCAAAAAAAAAGGTGTCATTGCGAAGAGAGGTATCAGATTTAATGAATTAGTCAAAACCAAGCGTTGTTTCATACTCGTTTAGAACGCGAAGAAGAAAGAGAAGAAGACGGAATAAAAGATCCAAAGCCTTTCCATACCGCGCGAAGAACATGCCCCATTTCCATTCCACTTTATTGATTCGAGACTCATTAGTTGACTAAACAAAGTCTGCGAAATATGAGAAGCCGCGGAACTCTTCCTGCATTGCTTGAGACAGAACTGTGAAGGGGATAGTGTTAGAATATCTCGCGAAAATCGAATAGGAAGAGGATAAATCTTACCAGACTGTACTGGAGTCAATACGGGAGTGACACTAGTAAACTCCTGGTCGAAGTTACTTGTATCAGTGGCGCTGGAAATCTGCGGGCAGAAAGGCGGCGGGACGCGTTTGTGGTAGACATCATCCCAGTTGATATTTCGGAAGAAGGCATGCGACATGATCTCTTGGGCGTCCGTGGGGCCAGATCCAAGTCTCATTTCCGGTTCACGGGTCAACAGCTTTTGCAAGATCGAAACGGAGTCGCGGGGCATGTGAATGGGATAGAGAGGTTCATCGGCCAAGATTGCATCATAGATTTCGTCCTCGTCTTCACCGCGGAATGGAGATTGCTGGAGAAGCATCTGGTAGATAAGGACGCCAAAGGCCCACCAATCGACTGCGCGACCGTACTTTTTGTCGAGGAGAATCTGCCATGTATTAGTATTGTTATATTGAAATGTAGATGCTGAGTTCAATACATACTTCTGGTGCCATAAATTCAGGAGTACCGCAGAATGTGCTGGTAGTGCAGCCATACCACATTTCTTCCTTACACAGACCGTAATCGGCGATTTTGATGTGGCCATCGAGGGTCAACAGGATATTATCGAGCTTCAGATCACGATAGATAACCCCGTTCTCATGGAAATATTTGAGTGCCAGGCAGACTTCCGCGGCGTAGAATCTATGATTTGGTTAGCTCAGGTCTATAGATAGCTAGAATTGTTCAAACAACTTACTGTGCTCGCTTCAAGCCGAACTGGCCACGCTGAATATGAAGCATGAGATCGCCGCCACTGATGTACTCCATGACGAAGTAGACACGGGTTTCTGTTTGGAAACAGGCATGCAGGTTAAGGAGGAAGGGGTGTCGCTCTTTATTGGCAATTAGGAACACCCGCTTTTCCGATTTGGTACTTTCCACTTCATCGTTCTCGATGATGAATTCCTTCTTCAAAACCTTAATCGCGTACAGTTTCTTAGAGGCTTTTGTTTCAGCAAGCATAACCTTGCCGAAATTTCCTTTTCCGAGGACGGCAAGGAAATTGAAATGGTCCAGACCAACTTTCGGCTTCACTTGCGGTTGCTGTACGGCTACTTGTTGCGGGGGTTCCTTCATCGGAAGCGATGCCATCGGAGGCTGCGAGGTCAGCGGGGTGTGCTGGGCCATGCCGTACGGAGCAGGGGGTTGCGCAACCTGCAGAGGGGGTAGCTGGGGCGGCGCCTGAGAGTAAGTGGTTACACTTGCATAGGCACTTGGGTCATAATGAGCATGCTGTGGTGGTTGATGCTGCGGGGTTTGACGGCCCGTATCTGGTTCCTGGCGAGGATCTACGCCGTAGCGATCGCCGGGTCTTCCGCTAGTGTAATCAGAAGGCTTGTCATAGGGTGCGCTTCCTTGTTGTGAAGACGGACGCATTCCAGTTGCGGCAGCGGCGGCCGCAGCCGCAGCAGCGGTGTTGGACGATGTACGTGGTGGAAGAGTTTGCTTGGGTGGCCCGACTGGAGACTGGGGTGTGTATGAGCTGTGGGCAGCGCTGACTGCCTCCGCTGAGGCAGGTTTAGGAGGTGCCTGTCCGTGTGCAGAATCTGGGGGTTTTTGACCACTTTCAACAGCAGGCTGGGGGCGACCACCTGGGCGCAAAGTTCGGCCGCTCATTCCAGTTCCTCCTACCGAAGCGGACTTATTGTGATTCTTGGTTTTGATAAGTGTTTCCAGAATTTGGTTAGCGACTTCCATCGACATGCCACAGAAGTCGGGAACAAGATGCGCACATTGTGCGTGGCATGTAAGACTGCATTCTAGTCAAAGTGTTAGTACTTATTGAGTAATGGTATAGATTGAGGAAGTTCAAGTTACCTGAGCACTTCTTATTTTTGCGACCAAAAGGCAACAGATAGCCACAGTGACAACACCAACTGGCAGAGATATTCGAGTATCCCTCGAATCTATGGGGAATGCGATGGTTGATTTTCTCCTCGTCCGGATCCGTTTCATAGTTTGCTTTGCTGATACACTTTGTGACGACTTTGGGGTAACATTTCTTATGGCACGTGTACTTGCAGTCTGCACACTGCATGCCGGCTGCATACTTGAGGAAATCCCCACAAAGCGCGCATCGCATAATGTTATAGAACTGCTGTGTAACGAATTTGTGTCCCTGCTTCTCGTGGACTTCTTCCTTCTTCTGACGCACGGCACCCTGGCGATTGAGACCGATATCGAACGGCCGCCTATCCTTCAATTGTTTTGCTATACACGGGTTAGAGACAATGATACATCGAGCTAGGATGTAAAAACTTACCAAAGCTCATAGTAAGGTGTATTCTGCCCACGGGCTCTAGCGCAAACCACGAGTCAATCATAACAGTTGCATTCTGGTTGACTATCTGCTGTCCTTGCTGGGACATAGGGAAGTGACTGGGAGCGACGTTATGGAATGTGGCATCTGGTCTGATCATTCCGCTGCCTCCTCCCGTTTCCATTTTATCAGCGGAGACCCATCCGGAGGCATTGAATTCGGTCTCGATCTTTTTACGACGCATCTCCTCAGATATATCGGATATCCGGATCCAAAGCATTCCAATCGGAGTCGGCCGGTCTCCAGATTTGTCGTAGACGGTCAGTTCGATTTCATTTGCCTTGTCAATGTCGACGTTAAACGTCTCTTCAGTCCATTTGTCGTTTCGGGTTGCTCTGGTTTTGGCCTTGATCGCATCCTCAACCTTCATTATAACGAACGTTTCCGGGCCTCTTGAAAATCGAGAACTTGCGGCATGATCGACGTCTTTTACTGCGTGGATGCGCATTGTCAGGTTGCCGGTTAGGGGCTTTCGAATATTGGGAGAGTTCAAACTCTCGTCTGTTGGGAATGGAATGTCAGTCATGGATCCTGAAAGGTTGCTATGGGTCGAAACGCACCATCAGGATGGTCCGTCGAGGATTCGATATCGACGTGGAGATCCTCATATCGTTTTAAAGCCTGCTTCAAGAGACGGATCTTCTGGATACTCTCAATCCGCCGTCCTTCGGCATCGGCCCTGCTTTTCCGATCACCCTCGTCCTGATATAATCGAACCATCTTTTCAATTCCGTCTTTGTATTGTTTCTCGACGCTTAGCTTGAATTCCAATTGCGATAACATAAGCTGGATCTTTGGCCCAAGGTATTGCGTATCGTATTTAATCAAGTCTGTCACAAAGACACACCATTAGCTTCGAACGACGAAAGTAAACAGGGCACAAAAAGGGGAATCTAGCTATCTTGGAAAGCTTACCTAGTTTGCTAAAATTCGGCCTTGCCTTGGGTACCCCGGAATCTGGTCTGGGGTCACCATACGGCGCACGAGACGGCATGGCTCCGGTTCCCCCCTGGCTGTATCCGCCTGGACCGACATCACCGTAGTCACCCCTGTCGTTTTGGTCCTTTGGTGGAGGAGGAGGACCCCCGCCATAACCACGTGAGGCGCCTCGAGGGCTGGTGGGGGAGCCAGGTTGGTCTTCGGGTGACTGGCCACCACCCTCGCGGCCCATTTTGCGGATCTGTAGCTCCCGCATCTTCTCCTCCAGATAAACGATGTTCTTCCGGCTATCGCGGATATTGGCGTCGACCCGCTGCTGGACAAGCGGGTTATCTGTGGACTGTCGCATATTAGTTGCAGCGGTGATAAGGGCCTTTTCCCGCTCGATCTTGCGGTAGACCGTGGCCATGAGTTCGTCGTCGCCGTCCATTTTTACGGTTGGTTTGCAGTGTTCCTTTTGAACTTATTTCAGTAGATAGCTGGCGGAGATTGGTATCAACGGAAAGGATTGTTGGCGTTGTTGGTAGTGACTGGAGGGGAACAAGCAAGGTGTATCAGATCCTGGCGGCGTTCGGAGGGAGCGGCAGTATGCTCTGGAATGAACGGCTTAGTACAGTGCAAGACAAAGCGGAACACGAGAGCGAGGTTAACCGCGCAGGCAACGAGGCGTAAAGGGAGGGGACGGGAGGCTGTTGACGAGGCAGAGGCGGGCTGCAGATCCTTACGTGAACAGACGGGTATTTCCAGGAGAGAAGTGATTCAACCGCGAACCTCGCCAGGCGGACGGGAGTCGCACGGGGGCATAGGACTGGATTGCAGCGGGCAAAAGCGACGGTTGGGGGTGAGTGGGAATGCTGGCCCTCAGCTTGAGGAGCGAGAGGCAGGTAGAGGCGGTACCAAGCGAGAGGAACGGAGCGATGGCGGGATGTTGTCGTGGTTGTTGTGGTGGAGGTGGTGGTTGTGGTGGAGGTGGTTGGTGGTGGTGGTGGTTGCAATCAGGCCCGTGATGTGACGAGCGAGAGGGGAAAAAGAGCCGCAGTGGGGGAGCGATAAATTTCTCTCGTGGGCCCAACCCGCCGCCAACAACAACATCATCTGCTGTCACAGCGCCGCATTTCGTCACCACGCCCAGCCTGCCGTCTGCTCCCTTGTTCTCCGCACTGCTCTAGGCCTGGGCTTCCCGGCGTACTCGCTAAGAGACTCCTATCTCGTCCATTCACGCCTTGGTGCTTGCTACAAACCCCCCTCGCGTTACCCGTTGGCTATCTATCAGGCTTGACCGCTCCCTTCCAACCCATCTTCAACTACTGACAGGCACAGAAACCCTCTGAGGAAGCTCTACAAACAGACTCGCATCCTGCTGAGCTGTGGCTATCTCCAAGCATGTACATGTACATACATACACAGCGAGCAAACGAGTCCATGCAAAGAAACGATTGACTTCGTATCAAACTTCCTCAACCCGAACAACGGTCGAGCAATGCCCTGAACAAAAACTCTAAACCTGAAAATGAGGATTTGACTTTGCCAAACCTACGGAACCGCTCCCAGAAAAAAAAAATCATACTTTGCCCTGCCAGCATGCTGCACAAGGGCATTGATAGGACAGGGGCTGTGCTCTATCCTCCCTCCCAAGGTACCAAACTATTTGGTTCTACATGGCAAAATCCATCCCCGGAAGAAAAGTATCGCATTTAGCGATTAAACTGCCACCGTGAAGGGCCCGGTGACCTGCCTCTTTTGACATCTATCTACGAGGCCAACCTTTCATATGAATATGTATGGTTTTGGCAGAAATGGCCGAGAACTTGCAGTGGAGCCAGGTTAAATATGGAGCGATATATGACATCTTGGAAATCCAACATTTTTTTTTGGTCGGAGCACCTTACCACTGGATCTCTGAGTGGATTTGACTCATGGTTATGTCCCATCTCTCCATAATTCTAGTGGCGGTTCTGACGTGTTGTTTCGCCGCCCTTTTTCATCTTGCTCGTAGAATTACGCAGAATGGACTTTGGGGGTCAATTTACTGGTGTTAGGACCGCTAGCAACAACGGAAGTAAGAGATAGCATATGCATTTCGTGTCTACAGGGTATTCCGCCGAGATTCACCTTCGTTCCACCAAAGCACCACAGACATTATCCTGTCTAAGCTCTAGAATCCTTCGGGAAACTGGAAACGCTCCCCCACGAGGTTCTGTAGTCAATACCCCCAACCCACCCCTGGCTTATTCATCCCAGAGCCTGCTCAATACAACACTACAGTTCCAAAGTCCTGTCCCAGCCTCCCTATGAAGAATAACTGTGTGACCCCCATGCCAGTGCACCATACTACTCTGACAAACACAAAGTTGGCCATCCACATATTCCGCGAATGATCCCTCACCCCTTCAGCAAACCAGTGGGCATTGAACAGACCATCTCATGCTGTTCAGTGCGCATTGAGATCTCACCATCTATTGACAAACTACTTGCTAAGATCATGGCACACCACAAATAATCAGATGTGCTCTTGACGATAGGAG
Organism: Onygenales sp. PD_10; assembly: GCA_032988465.1. NCBI lineage: Eukaryota > Fungi > Ascomycota > Eurotiomycetes > Onygenales > Onygenales sp. PD_10. The sequence continues at coordinate 63,876 of JANTQH010000050.1, read as the reverse complement.
ATCCCTACATGTAAATATGCAAGAGTCCATTCAACTTCGTCCACGAAGCTGTCATAATATCATACTACACTATGACAAAAAAAAAAGGTTCAAAAACATACGAAAGCCCGGATTCGCTGGTGGTCACCCACCCAACTACTAACAGGCCGGCGAGTGGCTTGAGTACGGCTGAGCGGACGGGAAGCCCTATTTTCCACTCCCTATGTTCGTATGTGAAATATAAATGGTTCAAAGTGAGTATTGATGTCTCCATCACAATGTAAAGCGAAAAGGTGATGTATGAATCGTCCATGTTTGGTGTGAAAAGGTAGGCCATTGCGGTTGAGGGAAGCACCAGCGCTATTCCACATAAGATTTCGAAGAAATGAATCCCCAAAACAACAGAATTCAGGAGGTTGTTACATGATAGCAAACCATCCTTCTAAACTATGCCCTTTCTCCACAGCCGCTACGATCGTGCTTGATCTGATTGCGGGGGGTCCGGGGCTTGGCACAGATCGAGTTTGATATCACGTGATCCACAACATCCTGAATCCATTTTCTCGCAGCCAGGTCAACGAAAACATCCGTTTTGTTAGGCAAATTCGAAAACGATCAACAAGGTGAACTCGTCAGCAAAATTTGTTTGAATCTCAAGCCGAAAAAAAAAAAAAAGATTGCCGAGAATTGACACGAGAAGAAAACATGGGTCCTCCAAGAAGAAAGCTGCTGGCAACGGTGGAGGAAACCCTGATGCCGCCAAGCTCATTATCCGAGACCCAGAAGGTTGCAAAAGTCATCAGAGCCACGGGAAATAATATATACTCTGTAGAGTTACCCTCTACGGAGTCGATATTAGTAGAGTTGCCTGCGAAATTCCGCTCCACAATCTGGATCAAACGGGGTTCTTATGTCGTTGTCGACCTGGCCGCGCTAGAGGAGAGGGAGAACAAACTGTCTGGGGAAATTATAAATATCGTCAGGGACGAAAAGGCTTGGCGGAAGGAGTCCTACTGGTTCGTCTGATCAATATTTGTGCAAGGTGATGTGTATTTTGCTAATTTGTTGCTTTAGGCCAAAGGAATTTGCGAAAGCTTCGCGGGCGGTGGATTCCGACGATGACGACGATATCGCCGGGAAGATGCCACCGTCGGATGACGAAGACGAGTCCTGATCAGCTCCGGGTAGCGTTTCATTCTTGGTCCGACATTGGAACCTGCAACGGCGTGTCTCTAAGCCATTTGTGCACCAAATATGCCCCCATCGAATCACTCACTGGCACCGCACCGAAAATTCATCTTTCAGCCTGGAGAATGTCAATTCTAACTTCCAGAATTGATATCGAAGAATCGTGATCCATCTTCATTGCGTGTGTTCCTTGCTCGAGATAGGAGTTTGGCGCGTATTTAGCCAGACTCCGAAAACCTGCGCCGAAAGACAAGCCACCACCGTAATCGAGCTAAAGTCTGTGCTTGGATAGATATTCCAAGCCCATTCTTGCACTGCCCAAAGCAGGTAAACTATGACCGGATGGTATCCAGATTTCCAGAGGAGGAAAGGCGTTGCCCAGGACAGATATGCGAAGAATTGATAGTGCATGCTACGAGCGCAGAGCAAACCAATCGCAAGAGAGCTCAACATGGTCGTACAGATGAAGGAGTTGGAAATTCGAGTTGGCGGTTGTTTCCTGCTAGCAATGTTTTTGATGAATTGGGCCAGGCTCGCGTTGGATGGACGAATCCACCGGAATGCGAAAAATAGCGCAAGCAGCGAGACATGGGCGGCGAGTAATGAAATGGCGAAATGTTTGGAAAGGAAGAGATCCTCGCCGACAAATCGCCAATTCACGGTCCATCTGAAAAGGAACTGCCGTGTAAATTCGAATGCTCTTGAAAGATAACTTCTCGGGTTTTGCTGGAGGAATGGGACACCAAGGAGCACCTGTGGATAACTTGTTAGCTAGAAATGGAGAATTACCGCCGCCATCTACCCCAATCCAGGCACAAAACACCTCGTAGCCCATTTTATAGTCCTCCGGTATATCAGGGAAACGCACCTGTAGCAATACCGCCATAACCCCCAACCCCGCAGCTCTAACCACACCAGCACCCAGCACAACAACAACCGCAACAGCAGGAGCCACAAGCAACAGCGTCATTTTAACCCCCACCCCCAACGACCACAGCATGACACCCATCGACCACTGCCTCTTCTGAAGCATCAGTATAGCCGCCCAAAGAAAGAAAGCCGCAACCCCGTCATTAAACAGCCTCAACACAAACACACTATGAAGCCGCTTCGACAACACCAGCAGCGGCAATAGATACGGCGGCGCCCCCGCGGACCGGTAACACCACATCACAATCACCAAGGTCACTAAGTACAAAACCGCAAATAGCACCTGCGCAAACGCAATGTCCGTCCCATTGTCGCAAAGATTATATAGCCCCGAGTATATGTAAACGTGTAGGGCTGGGTAGACGAGAGGCCCCGTGGAGCCCTTTAGGAGGGCATAGTCGCGCTCGCCGGATAGGTAGAGGGAGACCTGTTGCATGTAAGTTGTCCAGTCGATTTCTGTGTCTGTTCCAGCAGCGTTGGGTTGTTAGCCAAGTGATCTTTAGTATAAATTGGGGTTTTGAGAGAGATGGCGCGGGGGGGGGGGGGGGGGGGCTGGGTTGCCGTACAAGGGACTTTCAAGATAATGAGCGCGCAGAGAGGTATTTCTGCGAGTAGAAGTAAGGGCCCAATCCATCTTGAGTGTTTTGGATTCGTAGCGAGGCCGAGGGCGCACTCGTAAAGGTTCATCTTTGTTGGGCTCAGGTGTGTTGGCGCGGTGTTTTCAATTCGGGTTCTGGCGAGGTTTTCATACTCGTTATGGATATTTGAGTGGATTATCACGCCAACTAACACTCGAATAAAAAACCGTTCGCCGTTTTGGAAATGAATGGAGCTGAATATCCTTCGGTTACTGGAGAAGGTAGATGGCGCCTTGAGTTTCGCGCGCCGTTGGAGTGGGCAAGACCACGTCATCATGTGATCTCACTGCGCGTTACCCCCTTTTTTTTTTGAGAACGAATTCAAAATTCGCCAGCGGTTCTTCCGTATCATCTATTGCTTGCTATTGGAAATAATCAAATCTTGAAATAACAAAACTAGCATTCTAATTATATAAGTTGCTGTTAGGTGATGGTATGGCAAAATTAAACATGTGAACTCGGGCTTCAGAGTGATTAGCATGTATGAAAATTAAAAAGGATGTAACATCTGGACAAATATTTAACCCTCCTGCCGGGATCATAGATATCCGAAAAATGTAACATATAGACCAAAATAAGAGGTAGAAGGTAAAGGAGAAATAGTGGAAAATCCAACAAGGGAGAAGAGATGGAAGGGAAAGGGGGACTCCATTGAAACAAAACCTAAAACATCCAACACGCCCGCTGAATTTTAATTCCTGTATCAGGACTAGAAAAACCGAAATTGGTATCATACTCCTATCCTCGCGTCTTGCTCTTCCCAATAAACCATAGTTCCCGACTATCATCCCGAAAGCTCATGAATCCCCCTGTCGTTGAGTACAGCACTTGGAGTGTAGCTAACGCTTGTTTCCTCAAGTTCCACAACGTCTCCCTGGCTGGTAAAAGTATATCCAGGAGGCTTTGATGGACTAGAAGGTGCCCTTGTCGTATTATAACCACTATTGTCAATCTTTACCACCCCAACTTGCAGTATTTCTTCGGGGCTGACAGGTTTTCGAATATCCTCGATCACCAGGGTAAAATGTCTCTCTAGAGCTTTAGCTTCTTTTTTCTCTCTCTTCTTTTTCGCGGAGCGTGATTCCTTGGGCTCCACTTTGCTGCCCTGCTTTCCGGCTTCGAAGGTAGGTATCGTATCGGGCTGGAGGGTGGAGGAAGGTAGAGAGTCGGAGCGGTTGCTGGCATTTTCACCTTCATCCTTGTCCTTGGTGTATTTTTTGCTATCCTTCTTCTTATCCTTCTTAGACTTTTTGTCGACGGGGTCGCCATCAATCTTTGCCTGTTTTTCCCTGGGCAGACGAAGCCACACTCTGAACCCTTTATTCTGAAAAACACCCTCATTCCAATCCCTCAATGTCGTTTCTAGTTCGCCCTCCCCTTTTTGACTTCGTTCCACCTTCTTAGCAATCCGGCTGTTCCTCATGGATTTTGCAGAGTAATATCCCGGCGCAAAAGTGGCAGAAACGAGTCCGACACCTACGCCAACAGACCACACGGCACACTTCTCTAGTGTCGAGAGTCTGGAAGCGTGGATCAATTCATCACTAAACTGAGACCATTCGTCTGGAGCAACGTGTAATTGGAAGAGTTTCTGACTGTAGGGGAACCCCGAGGTTATTTCTGGTTTGTTTGTTGGGATTTCGAGGGTTGGGAATGGTTCGTCCGACGGTGGAGAGTTCGGTTGAATATAACTCCCGGTTCTAAATATGGGGTTAGTGGGCAAATCGTGAAGAAGGGATTAATCCTAACGCCAACCTTGAATGTTGTTTATACAGAGCGGCTGTTGTCGAGAGGGTCTCCTTGTCAAAATCCTCTGGCGGCGAGACTATGGTGGGTAAAGTGGTTACAGATGGCGAAGAGGTTATCGAGGGTGCAGAGGTTGTGGAAGTTGGACGGCTGGCTGATGACGCCGGGGCAGCTCCAGGGACCGGCTTCCGCGAGATATTCTTCATTTTCGGCTAGGAAGGATAAATCGAGTCTGAAAAGGGTATTTCAGGACACAGATTGGAGCTGAGGCGAATGGAACAACAGTCCTGACGTCGGTAGATCTATATTTTATCCGCCAGGTTGTAGATAGCAAAACGGTCTCTTAGCCTGACCGGATAACAATTCCTTCTCCAGGATTGCTCTTCCCCCCACAATATGTCAAATTTGACAGGTCACCAAACGCAAATGTACGGTGAATCGTAGGTTGTTGAGAAAGCTAACTTGAACACTGCTAGACAAACAAAAGTCTTTAAGAATTTTGCGGAGGGTCCAGAGGAGATGGCGCTCATGCAGCTTTAAAGTAAAATGAGCAATGGCGGGACGGTAACTAGCTACCTAGCCTGTCTCATAGCGAGGCGCGGACCGCTGCCTAAGGAACGATTAACTAAATAAGTCCGACTTCCGCGGGGCCATTGGATCCTTCGTAAAGTTTAGATCCCCGAAGACTTACTAATTACATTGCCAATCAGCCAGAGGGCAGAGCCTGGGATCATGGATGTCATTCTGTCGGTGCGGGCTTCGGACGCAGGTAGAGAGAAAAGACGGACGAAAAGGTTTTTCTGCTGAAAGACGGATCACCTTATCGATGATTCGCTAGTTACTCCATACTCCGTACTCCGTAGTCTGTAGTACTCAAGCCCAATCGTTGGCTCTGTTAAGTGGTTCAGCTGTGGGAGACGTTTGGCCCCAGGCGTCCTGTTTCCCACACCAGTGACCAAGGCTGTTCGAGGCGGGTCTCGAAATTGCACGTTTCTTCTTGACACTGTAGATATCCCCCCCATGTTGCTCTGTACCATGCATGATTCAAGGCCGAGTTCGCGAACTCGTCATCGTCAACAGCGTCATCAAATGGACGCGACGTAAAGTGCGCCTTGAACACAAGGCCTCGTCAGCTCTGGACGCTGACTCTGTCTAGTTAAGTATTCGTATCCCCGCCTGGCGCACCAATCGGTATCGGACATAGCAAGCGCAGCAGCTAGGCCTTGGACCGGGGGGGTGGTACACACTCGTCATCTCCGCCTCTCCGAAGCTCTACTAAATCATTCAGAGCCACTCTCGCTGCCGAGACGGCCCTCAATGAGAGCCTTGTTGACTATCCCTGCACACTTGTAAACTTGAAGTGTTTGTTCCGAGGTGTGCCGGGCTGACTGGCTGCTGTGGGGTTCAAGCGAAGAGTTGCAGCATTGATGGGGAGACATTGGACAAGGCTGGCGATTTCGAGGTTCTAAATTTAGAGCCGCCTTCGGTGCCGCAACCACCACTTTTGCCACGGGCTGTGTCCATATTGAGATGAGCAATTCAGCACCTTCAAAACGTCGAAAACGTCTATCATTTGGGATGTTTGTACAGCGCATGCGAAGTTTAGTATGTACACAACGAAAATAGTTATTATACAATCCCATGGCGTCCCCACGTCACGGTGTATATAAACAAAATGCAGGTCATAAACAGTCTACCCAAGCCAAATAAATCATACAGCCCTAGAGGCCCCCCTCCCGGGGCCACAGGGGTAGATAGCTTTTAAATAATGCTCCAGATATCTAAACAAATGTCCACCAGAATCACTCCCGCCCGGGAATGTCCGCCCTGGGAATCCCATCCCGCCCCCGGCTCTCATCCCGATTTTTAAACCCGAGCATCTGCCCAACCACCGCCCCAGGTTTCGGCACGGGACATTCCCTCTTCACACTCGCCAGATTCCGCGCCTCCTCCTCCATCTGTCTAAACTTCGCAATCTCCGCATCTAAGCCCTGCGAAGCATCTGTCGTTGCCGTCGGCGTCGTTGCTCCCCCCGGAACCTCGTCAGACTGGTCTGCAACCTTCCTCCTTCGTTTCCGAATCATCTTCTGTTGTCCGTCGGCGGATATGGCCATTCCGGAGTCGGCATAGGCGGTTCGAGGTGCGGGGCAGGGGAAGAGGTGAGGTATGCCCACGATGACGAAGGAGGCCATGAGGGTGAGGGTGAAGAGGGAGACGGTCGATCGCGACCGAGGATGGAGGTGAGGAGTCATTGTGAACGGCGAGTAAGAGCGGGGACTGGGAATTGGGTTATTGGTCCCTCCTTGTTGCGAACGTCATGGGACGGGCGAGTCCGGCCTGCTGTTCTGGCTTGGTTCCGCTTCAACTGTCAATTGAAGGGTTAGTAGCTGTAGAATTGCGATTGGGTTTCCGGAGGGAGAGTTATTGGCATACCTTCAGGCCGGTTTATGCTTTGGGCGGCCCCGTTCAACGCGGCATGACGCTCAATGGCTGGGCAAATGTATCGAATTGTTGCTTGGAGTCAACTTCCCGAAACGAAAGTTTGGCGGATAGCGATGATTATGTCATCATCGTGACCAACATATCACGTGATCAATTGTGTTTTAAAACCGTGAAAATAACCGTTACGAAACCGTATCTCCACTGTTTCGAGGTTGGTTGACTGTGTTTCCACCGTACTGCTGGAAGTTGGCTGTGTCCTCACTATTCCTCAACATGACAGGGTGAAATCACAGTGGGATCATGATACAATACATAGAGGCATGGTTTCATAATGGTCAATCCTGTCCCTCAAGTGATTCAAACGTTTCCGCTATGGATGTCCCTGTTTCCAACATACTATGTCATCCCGTTTCTCCAAAGCCAGGCCCCCGAACACGATCATATTCACCAACTTCCACATTTCAAGTTCTCAGAAGGCGAGGCCTTCAGCTGACGCGATGCGATTGCTATTCTCTCTCTGCGATTGATCCCGGGATACTTGGGTAACTTACTGGAGCTCCAGAAACACCTAAACCAGCCAGCCCCAACCCCCCGGACTCCTCCAGAAAGTGATGAAGGCGGGGGGAATGCTGTTTTTAAATTCAAGACTTCATGCCTTGGGATACATTGATTTGCTTGCTATTGACATGCTATTGATATACCAACCGAAGCCCCACTGAGATGACGAATTATTTCAAAGGATATCCATCTTTGCAATCCATACGCGTATTTGTCTATCCGTGGATGCCCTTGCTCCGGGGGATATTTTTGACTGTCATCACACGATATGTATCCCGCTGCTCCCAAAGCCGATTAGTAAATATTTCTCTGACAAAGTCGCACGCCCGGCAACCCCGCCATGAAAGCTAGTACTCTATCTACTAGTACTGCATTGGGCAGTCGAATCAAAATAGCACGAAGCTTTGGCAAGTAGGGCACCAGGAACTACCAAGGAATCAAGATATATAGCTTTGCCAACCCAGGAATGCAGCAATGTGCCACAAACCGTAAATTGCCCGTCAACTATTTAATTCTTCCACTTGAGATGTATTGGCGGGTATCAGCTTCAATCAAGGCTCGTCCCGGCAGCGTCGTCCATGGTCGTCTAGCAGCCAATCACACCGCGCCGATCGATCTAATCTTATCTCCGCCTGGTTATGTCAGCCCCACGGCTTTCGCAAGCTTCCCAGTCCAGACTCGCTTTGGGCGCAAGATCCGACTTCAAGGCGACATGCTCCTCTGCCATCCCACCGTCTCTTGATGCGCAGACGCTGAATCCACTCTTGATACGAAGATGTATTATACCCCGTTGCTGAGATAGAAGAGCCTGCTCCGCGCCCGCCTCCCTGGGGATTCGCATTCGGGGTTATCGTGCTCTTGGATACCAAACCTGCCACCAGCCTGCGCCTCTGTCTTCACGTCTTCGTCCCGACGGCTCAGGTAGAATAGTCAGGCAAGGAACTGGGGACGCGCCTTGTGTGCGGGGGGAATATTCACGATGAGTGATTTAGACAAGTAACTCGACCATCATGCGTATCACTTCATATATCAGATAGCGCTAACAACTCTTCTCTATCCAGGGCTATCGCGCAGCTCCGCGCTTGTCGCCCCATCCCCGAACCCCAAGTCCGGGAGCTATGCTACAAAGCCAGAGAGCTTCTGATCGAAGAAGGAAACGTGGTCTCTGTCGACGCGCCCGTGACCATCTGCGGCGACATCCATGGCCAATTCCATGACTTGATGGAACTGTTCCGTGTTGGCGGTGATGTACCCGACACAAACTATCTATTTATGGGCGACTTCGTTGATCGCGGCTTCTACTCCCTCGAATCATTCCTTCTCCTCCTCTGTCTCAAAGTCCGCTATCCGGACCGCATCACGCTGATCCGTGGCAACCATGAATCGAGGCAGATTACGACCGTGTATGGGTTCTATGACGAATGTATTCGGAAATACGGCAGTGCTAATGTTTGGCGTTATTGTTGTGAGGTGTTTGATTATTTGGCTTTGGGTGCTTTGATATTGGGTGCTAGTTCTGAGTTGGAGCCGTCTGGACCTGTTATAAATGAAGCCACCCAATCTACAGTGGCTAGCACAAACGATGGCGAACTGGAGAGCGAAGTCTTGAATTCAAGAGGCGAAGTTACATTTACGACACATCGACGAAACAATAGCGGTGACAGCGGCTCGCAGGATAGCTCAACTGACATCGGAGACATATCTCCCTCCCGGGACACATCCACACAGAGCACCGCTCCCGCGAGGACCGGCCCGGCCGGCACAGGCGCTACATCAGATAGCATGGGTAGTATAGGAAATACCACTGGCGCTGTATTCTGCGTGCACGGTGGCCTCTCCCCACTTGTCGATCACATCGACAAAATCCGCCTGATTGATCGCAAACAAGAGGTCCCCCACGAAGGCGCCATGTGTGATCTCCTCTGGTCCGACCCGGATGAAATCGAAGGCTGGGGCCTCTCCCCGCGAGGTGCAGGGTTCCTCTTCGGCGCGGACATCGTGAAGCATTTCAGCCATAAAAACGACCTATCGCTCATCGCCCGCGCGCACCAACTTGTCATGGAAGGCTTTAAAGAGATGTTTGACGGTGGTATTGTGACTGTATGGTCTGCGCCGAATTACTGCTACAGATGTGGGAATGTGGCCGCGATCTTGGAACTGGGCGAGGACGCGAGTAATGGGGGCACGATTGCGCGGAGCAATGGCGATTATGGCCGTAGTTTGGGCGTCGATATCAGGAACCAGCAGCAGAGGCAGATTTTGGGGCCCGGGAGGAGGTATAGGGTGTTTGATGCGGCGGCGCAGGATACGAGGGGGATGCCGGCGAAGAAACCCGTCGCGGATTACTTTTTGGTATGTTATGGTTATTGTTTTTTGGCTTTTAGCAGTGACTTCCTACCCCGCTCCCCAACCCAATGGATCATCCCATTCAGATACAGAACGTGCCTAAACTAACCTATCCATCACAGTGATACCATCCCAGGATCTACTACCGAACAATACTGAATCACCACACAGCACCAATCTAACCAAACCACTTGGGCTATACCCCTTCCTCACCACCATACTGATACCATACTCACACCATACTCATACCATCATCTTCAACATCACCAAGCCATATACCCTATCTCCCGCCATCTCCTTCCTCATCTCCTTCCGAACAAAAACATCTGATCAGCCCAGTTCGACCCTGTCTGTACCCCTTTGAAAATAATACTTGGTATATACCCTAGCGTCACTTAGCGAGAGAAAGAAGAAGAGAGAAAAAAAAAACACCCCGGATCAATTTTATTCAAGGTGAGGATGAATGCAACGCATCGATCGACGGGAGGTTCAAGTTAGTTAGTTTGTCAGTCAGCACAGTTTTATATTCTAGGTAGAGAATAAATCATATCCCGGCCGATTGAAGCGGAGAGAATGGGGTTTTGTTCAAGATAAGGGAGGAAGTGTCTTCTTCCACTCAATGATGAAAGTTGGAGTTGGTTTTGGTTTCCAGCACCTGTCCCATTGATTTAAAGCTGCCAGTTAAAAGTAGCAAACTAGCTGGCTAGCATCTTGCAAAATATTCCTAGCAACTAGAGAAATGCTACAATCAAGAATGAGTCTGCCATAAACCTTAAAAGATATCTGCTGGGTACTAATAATTAAGTTCCTGTCACAGCTAGATATATATCCAGCATCCATCCTCCGTCTCATTTGGTTAACTACTCAGTCACTATAATCCGTCCACTCATCCTCCGTTTCCTCCCATGGAAGCCTTTCTGGTCCGGGGCCATCACGATTATTACCATCATCACTATCCCCCCACTGATCATGATGGCAGAGAAATGGCCGGCCGTCCACACACTCTTCAACCCCATGCACCTCTTTCAAACTTGCCGGCCACCTATCTCTACTACCCATGAATTCCTCAATCTGCCTCGTGTAGTGCGGAATCTTCCCGGGGACATATCCGCGGATACACAGGTACTCAAGGTTCGGTGGCAGGGCAGTTATTAGTCTAATGGGCACACGGTGATGCTCATTTCTCCAGCCAGGTGTTGTGAGTTCAGGGTGGGGTTCACCGCAGAGCAACTGGACTCCAATACTGAGGCGCTTGAGGGAGATGAAGTCGTGCATCGAGCCGATGGTTTGGCCGTATGGGCGTGTATCGGGGCGGTTCCGTTTGAAGCGCTGGTCTGTAATTTCTGCATGGGGGCGATCGCGTTCATCGACATTGTACATGTTGGACATCAAGAGGTCATCAAAGTCCTCCTCTTCTTCGTCGTAGGAATGGAACTCCTCTGAGTTCCCGGGCAGAACTACGTTATCCACGTCTAAATCGAGAACCCTTAGAGTCGATTTGTGGCAGAGAAGCGCTTTTCCAAGGAGCCTTGGGTTGACCAGCCAGTCGTCGTAGGGATCAAATCGTCGTAACTGGCCGGAGGAGAACTGGAATTCTTCAAGGGCCTTGGGATTCTGGATGATCCACCGCAGGTCCCTGGGTTGGATACGGAAATATCCGATTTCTATCTTTTTGACGGATGAAACACCGGGCATAAGGTATCGCGACCACGCATCCTCCCTCATTTCACAGACTCCCCTGAGAGTAATTCTTTCGATAGATGGAAGGCGTTGTATGCTCAGAAGTTCTTGCATAATAACCGTCTCAGTGTCCCAAGTGAGGCACTTGCCACGCAAAAAATCAATATGTCGCAGATTCCGAAGTAAATTCCCATGCGGAGTTCCGCAGGCCCTTTTAAACAAATCATCGTGAAATCGGCCACGGATGGACGTTTCCCTCAGGGTTTCAACATTCGGGCACACTGCCAGGAGGAGGACGACTAGAGCATTTCTGAGATTGGTAGCTATATTGCCATCCGCTCTATCTAACCTATGAATCACAAAGCAAGGAGAAAATAAATTATTAGTCACAAGGGTAATTTCAAGAAAAAGGAATATTTAACTATGCGAGATGAAACGCTCACCCTCCCTTAGGATTGAGAGCAGCCCACAAGTGGTCAGCACTCTTGCCCTCAAAGCCCGCCTTTGCCATTGCTGCTCTAAAAAGCGATAGCTCATTCTCATCGGTGAGCGGACGCCACTTCATGTGTTTTATAAGGCGACGATCTGGACCGTGCACAATTTCCCTGACGTTGGATCCGAATCGAGGAGCCTTGAGGATTTCGACAAACGCCATGAATGCCCCTGGCAAGTAGTCCCCGTCAACGCGGAGCCGACGATATCGACGACGGGCCATCATATCGGACAGTGCATCATGTAAACGACGACATTGGAGGGATAAAGCTGCAAGGTCCTTAATTGTTATGAAAGACTGGATGTCGAGCAGAATCTCCATAGGGAGGCTGTCGAGTGTGGCCATGTTGATTTTTTCTTCTTGTTTTTTTTTTTGGCAAAAGCGGTATGAAATCAAGAATTCGCACGAGGCGATGGGCTTCCCGAAATACTTTCTGGAGCACGATGTCTGTAGGCAACAATCCAGGAAAACAGGGCTGAAAACATGCTGCTCCCTTGACGCCTCGCCCCTGATTATTTAGCTCGCGAGCTCACCGACGCGGCGCATGTCACATCCCTGCTCTTCATTCCCGTCGAGCCCGATCTAAATATCGGTCCGCCCGAGTTAGCCAGCATAGTATTGAACAGAGCTACCGACGTCGCCCTCAGGGGGGGCTCTAGGTTGAACGTATAAAAACATTCAACCCTTGTTTCCCCTCATTCTCAGACAGTGATGATAAGCCACTGAACCCCATGGTCAGTCACTGAGGTTCCTTTTTTCCCATGTTTTGCGCAGTACAGACCAGGCGTGAGAGTCATAAAATCAGCATAAAAGACTGACACATACATGTGTGTATCTCCGCTGATTGCAGTCTTTGTCTCACACTGATATTAAAGGAGTATGAGGGGGAAGTCGTCAAAATAGAGTTAAAAAGCTTAAAACGACACGTCCAACTACGGAAGGAGCCAAAGCAAGGTCCTATTTTCTGACCTTGGGAGCCTGGAGGTCGTTCCTTCCTTCCGTAATAATAATCAGTAAAGTGCGGATGTATAGCTTGGTAATCGAGAGCAAACGTCCCCCCGGCTCGGCTGCGGGGGATTTTCACAGGAGAACGGACAAAATAAATAATAAAAAAGGCCCGAGGCAGGTAGAAATCATATTTAGCTCAGGTGTATAGGTATCCCCAAACAAACCAACAATGTTTACAACCTGACGTGAGTCTTAAATACTATTGCCATTCCCACCCCCAACCCCCCAACCCCCCAAAATCCAAGAAATCAAGCAGGAAATAAACATGAAAATAACAAACCCATACCGCCCTGGTTCCAGATGAATGGAATGGACGATATGAATCTGAAAAATAAAGTGACGAAAATGGAGGTGGACTGGATTCCGCTCCTGTCACTGTGGGCCCCCTGTTTTTATAATGTTGAGGAGTCGCGTTTCTATAGAAAAAAGGGATGGTAAATTGTGGGTTAATGTAGGTAGGACGCAGTGGAAATAAAAGAAAATGATGTAGTAGATACATAGCGCGAAGCTCTTCGGTATATAAGGGTGGAGAAGGGATGGATGTGAGGTGGGATGAGTTGAGTAATATTGAAGTAGAGGGTTGGGTATAGTTTAGATAATATGAGCTAAGCAGGCAGGGAATGCCATATGGGTAGGTAGGTAGGTAGGTAGGTAGTTAGGGTGGGCGAGATAATATAAAGACGTGATATGAAAAATCGAGCAGTTTGCTAGTTACGCCCATTTCTAAAACAGAAAAAAAGTGCCAAGTCATTTAATCGTGAACAAACGGACAGACTGTTTCTATCGCGTAGGGAATACCGAACTCAGTAATACATTTGGGAGGAATTATCAGACGTCCCATTAGTGGTCGGTGGATGGGTCCGTGTGGGTTGCTGATTTACACCTCCACTTTGAGAGACATGGCCGTCATCCGTGAAATCAACATCGTAGTCTGGAAGCGTGATTGGGATATTGATTCCCATAGCGGCGGCCATCCGTCCAGGACTGAGGGGCTGGCCATTGGTGCCAAGCAGCTGCTCGTTATTATCAATGGGGCCTGTTGGGATGCCAGATCCAAAATCCATAGCAGTCGTGACGGCCCTAGCACTATTGTCCCAGCTATCTCCCCAGTTATCTAACCCTAGTGCTAGAGCACTTTGATCCCTCAGCCACCAATCCTGGCTCGCGTCAACGAGGTTCTCCATAGTGCCAAACGTCGACAGTTGGGGAGTGTTCATTGCAGACGGGCTATTGCTGCCGGTTGACATATCCACAGGGGATTGTTGAGTACTTGTCCAATTCTCTCGTTTTTGAAGAGCGTTAACATTTGGAGGATATGGATTCTGAGGCGGCGACATTTGGTAGGTATGGTCGGGTGGAATCGTAGACGTTGAATGTGTTGGGCGGGCGGCGGGCTGCTGAGAGGGTTGAGGGATAGCAGAGGAAAATCGTGCATATTGTGGCAAAGAGGGCGCTGCGCGAGGAGGCACGCTGGCTATAGGCTTGGGTAGAGAGCGTTCCGAAGGTAGTGGGGCAGGGTCTGGAGTAGCAATGGTTTGGGCTTCGAGTTTGGGTGCAGGAGTCGGGTCCCTTGGGGATGCCTCTGAGTTCAATGGGGACTGCACTTGATCCCAGGATCCCCAAGAACCAAACTTTGCATGCGAGCGCTCAAGGATAGCCTGAGCTTCACTTGGTAATTCGATATTCCATTTTTGAGCCGACATATCCAGGATCCGGAGTGTTCGCCGTGCACAGAGCCAGCTTTCAGCAATCTCCTCGAGATTTTTAAGGCCGTGTATGATATCCCGCTTGGCAGTCTTGTCCGGGAGGTTTAGTAAGTGAATAGTGCAGGCAGAGTGGGCAATATAGACTGCGAGGTTGCAGATTTGGCGGAATCCGTACGTGCGCTTGTAAAGCCGTAGTAGTTTGGATATCATAGAGGCAGCCTGCGTACATAGTTTCCGCGGGGATACGTGGGCGGGAAGGGGAGAGGTTGCTTTGGTGTATTTTAGGAATGGTCGGTAAAGATGGATAAATAAGAGTTGAAAGAACATGCTAAATAATGTTAGTTGTGCTTGTGTCCATACCAACCAAATGTACAACTTACTGCATGAGCAAGACCTGTGGAAGCTGGCCTTCCTTTGGTTCCAATTCCTTTGGCAGACTTTTACGCCATGCTTCCAGCCTGGTGTGAAGCTGGCTCAGCCGCTTCAATTCCTCCTGTTTTCCTATGTGTTTTTCGACCGGAGTGGGGTGATAGAAGGAGGATAATAAATCACTACTAATCTCACATAATCGTGAAATCTCAAGAGCAACTGCCCTTGTTCGGGATGGTTGTACGTGTTCCCGGGCAACCCCCGAATCTGTGTAGGGAGACCAGCTTTCTGCGTCTTCGTCTGGAAAGACATCAAACTTGGGAACGGTCATGTTGGATCCTATTAGTTGGGGCTGGCGTCCTAGGTAGTTTGACCAGCATCTGAGGGGGATACATATTAGAAAAAATTTCCCCAAGTGTCGAAGTGTATGGGTAGCTCACTTATCAAAAAGGAAACATCCCCAAAAAGTTATCCTTCGTGCATCGATTTCTTCATCAGTGTGCGTATTAGGAGTAAGCCCGGTGGCGTCGACATTTAACCCTAGATCGTAGGCCATTCGGAAACTCATTCCGCTATATACCCATCCTGAACCCTCTCGACCACATCCTGCTTCGCGCACTGACATTATGGCAAGAGCCTGCACTGTACAGAGCTTAGACTTTTCATGCTCATCATTTTCCAATATCAGCCTCTTCGCCTCCTTGAAAAAGTGATCGCCAGCAGTCGCGGAGTTCCTAGGATCCCTTCGCGCTGCGGGCCACGAGCTGAAGTGGCAGCCAAGGGCTAGCATGGCATTCACGAGGAGCGATGAACAGTATTGGCTGGGCCGGCCAGTAACGAAATCTCGATAAAAGAGTTTTTTGGACAACGTCGTAAAGTACGCGTAGTGCCATGTAAAGTACATGGTCAACAAATGGCCGATTAATTCTTTGTTTTTTGTTACGTTTGTCCAACTGGTTATGGGGTCGTCCACCTGTTCTCCCTGTTCGAGAAAGGTATCTGATTCCTCTAGAGTAAGTTCAGTAGGCAAAAATATTAAATTCGAGGTGCCTCCGACGTATTTTACCGATCCTTCGAGCATGAGTTCGCTCATTTTCCCCGACAGTTCGGACTCGAATTGAGGAACATCGCTGTTCGATTGGCCGCCGTCTTCATCCGTGGATACACCACCGGTGACCGCTCTGTCCGATTCCTTCTCTCGAGCCAAGATAGATTCTGCTACTTCTTCCAGATCTTCACACGAACGGATTTGCCGCACAAGCTCCGGAACGTCTTTCTCGTCATAGTTAAGTATTGCTTGAATAAGCGTTTGCAGAGTTGTGTTGCGGTTCCTGAGGTTATCAATGTCCTGTTTATAGACTCCCTTGCGGCGATGGTCTGAATTGGGATCATATATACCTGGTATATAGGATTAATACTAGGTTCTGCAGTTTAAAATAGGTTTTAGAAAGGGGTCATGTACATGGCGTGTGGTAGACGGATGCGCAAGCAGCACAAGTGGGTGTGTTTCCGTCGCACTGTTAAAAGGTTCTCCATCAGCTTGAAAAACGTCAATGCTGCCATACAATTACAGAGATCTGCGATACCTTCGACTTCCGTTTCCTACAGGCAATACACGCGGTGCTGACGCACCGCCGTTTCACCGCTGTTGCGGCATCCTTAGATTTCACCCTAGATTTGGGCTTTCCCGTCTGAGAAGAGCCATGTTGTACGGGTTGCTGCGCGTTCCCTTCTTTGGCATCGCCGTCGCCTGGCATTGTAGCTTCAGCCTCCACCAGGCGGGCAAACGGACAAGTAATAGAAGATATGACCGTCTCAGGGCATAGCTGTATAGCAGTCCGTTATGATCTCGCCTCCCGCATGTCCGCAGACAAGAGAACACAATGCGCAGCCGAAGCGGCCTTGGATGCGAGACAGTGCGTGGCGTCAAGAGCGCTCAGGCGGAAAAAAAAAATTTCTAGCCACGACCCGATTTGGCAGTGGTCAGAATAAACTCATTCTAGTGTCGAATACAGGATACCAATGACGAAATACCTCGCGGGAAAGAACTGCGGGACACTAGTGTGTTTCGATCCTGTACATGCACTACTGTAGTGCCACGGAAAGGAGACTGCTTGCATGCAAACCCCACGGGCCGCGATTTCAAAGCAGGAGCAGGAGCAGGAGCCCGCACGGACTGACGTAGGGCGGAAAGGCTGGCTCTGGGGTCGCGGATCTAGCGCGCACAAAAACCGGAGAGCAGGGTTACTGATAAAAAGAAGCGGCCAGGAGGCACGCGGATTGGCTAGCTTTGGCAGGAGTTGGAATCGTTATCAGGTGTGGAGGCAGGCTCTGTCGAGAGTGATGGGCGCGATCTGGTGGCAGAGATAAGGAACCTTGCTCGGGACTTGGTCAATCTGTCACAATCTCCACCGGACCCCGGATCTGCCCAAACGAGTTAGCTAGCTGAAAGGGCGCAGGAGTGGGATATAAGGGCGGGCGGTCCCAGACATACGGGTTCAGCAGGACGAATTGAGGACTGGCTGGATGCAGGCAGCCACTGGGTGTGGAAGAGAGACGGGGCGATGGGAGAGAGAAGACGAGAGAGAGGAGAGAGGAGAGAGGAGATGGACGAGGACAGGAGCAGCAGCGGGCGGCTCTGGGAGGATTAGGTAACCGGCCGGGGGGCTGCTGGCGGCGGTCACGTGGCCGGGGCTGTCCACTCAGCGCATTCGATTGCTAATGGGCAATCAAAAAAAGAGGGGGCTGTTTAACCAGCTGGAACTTCCCCGTCGCCCTGGTTGCTATACAAGTCCGTATTGTGTCTGCCATCACCGCAGTCTGCCATGCACCGGCCATCGCGATCAGCCTGCGTTCCTGGCATCAAGCTCTCTGGATCGGCGCCGCGGGCGGTGGCCCATCACTGCTGCTTCAGGCCTAGGTTGCCAGCCCCCCAGGGGGCTTCCCCAGGTTTTGTGTGGCTTGATATAAGTTATGGGGACGTGCTTCGGATCTTCCAACGCCGAACGGGCAGCTGATTAGCTAGTTACTGCAGAGCAAGCAGTTGTTTTATTTCTTTAAATCACTGATGCTTGTGTCGATTCTCCTCCCATAAAGTTAACGCCAGACTCTGAGAAATTGCTAACTGCTACTATGTATCAGGCCTGAATGTACCTACATCCCACCTGCACCCACCCCACAGACTCACCGTTCATTGTGACCCCTGTCTCTCAGCGTCTTCCAGTCTGTCCAGCGCAGCTAGTGAACTACCAGGGACAAAGGAGGAGCCACCGATCAACCCCTCAAAGCGTTCGTACGAGGCAGCATGCGAACCCTCCCAGAGCCCGCATTTCCTGATAGAATCGCAACCTAGAGAGAGTCCCTGCAATTACAGATGACAGATTTAACTATTCTAATTTCTCCCAGCGCCCTGTCAAAACAGCTGCTTATGCCAAGAATTTCTACTGAACCTGCGTGGTTTGAAATCAACCTGCATCAACCAAGTTAGCATATCGTGTGTAACAAGTTGTTGTTCCTCGATTTGAACCATAAACTGAACATGAGGTGATCCAAGAAAAACTGCCTTATCCCACTCTGAGGGGATGGAGACACCACACATGGAGCAGGTCCAAATCGAACACCTGAACAGAACAAAACTGACCAGCAACGTACCTGACCCAGGGTTAACTAGCACCTTAATACTCTGTGGTGGGGGGTGGTTGGATTGGAAGATATGAAAAGGGGGTGGGCAGCATATCCATTATTTGGATCACTGCTCCGTAGGGAAACATACAATGCTTGAGAGGTAGAGTGATGTCATCAGTCTTCATTGTTCGAAGGCATTCTTCGAAGTCCGGCTGCTTGTTTTGCTTTAAATGGGCTAGGGGAAAGGGGAAAGGGGAAGCCTACAGTGTAGAGTATGTCACATACCTATCAGGAAAATATTGCTCCATGAAAATGATTAACCCCAATGGGCTGGCCGTGGTGATATATATTTTCTGGCGGTATCAATTCTTGCACACCTGAAGCTGACTGCTGGCGACTAGTTAGCATTTAGTTGATGCCAGGCGACTTTGAGCTTCGTTTTATTCCCATAGAAGGGGACATTGGCCCATCTTTGTCCTTGATTTCCCAACGAAGACTCATCTGATTTGATCGATCCCACGGTTAACCGAGTAGGTTGTTGCGGTTATTATTTCTAGCTAGTAGCGTCATCGGCAATTCCTCTTTCGGGAATTTGACACCGGCAGCTCTTCAAAAACATCCATTCAACCCATTCAAAAAGCCATGAAAATGATTCAAATAATATATTGAAAGGAATGTCATCTACACTCTGTTTTTTTCTAGCATATACCATCCACATCTATCTATATTTATCATTACCAACCTTTAAAAAGTCCACCTTCGAGTTATCGCCAAACTCGCCGATTTCGGCAATTATGTATCTACAAATCTTCCCCCGTCATAACTGATAAGATAAAGCGACAAAAACCCCCGCAATCAATCCTCCTCAGTCACAGTACATACCGATTCCCGATAGCAAGATACGCTACGGCTCCACTTACATTTCGTAAACTATGGGGTCCTGTTATCCGTTCGGCAATGTGCTGCTGATAGGTATGTACGGTACCGGCTTCCGGCAAACGGACATAGCATGGGTATGATATTGTGCATGGCACGCATGGGCTCACCCAACCTATCTATACTAATTCTCTCCGATTTGCAGCTGTCAGGCAAGGGTGGGTGAAGATTGTCTTGGGTGGAGGTTTAAAAGTTATCATGTCTGTTCGAACCAGCAACAGCATGGGCTGTGGAGAATGGGAAACGTGCGAAGTTTGGTAGCATTCTCCACAAAAAGGGGGGAGGGGGAAAGATACATATATACCATTATTACCCGAAGCATATAATAAAAGAGTCATCGTGGAATGATAATGAGACTCGGACCCGACCCGCCCACCGGCTAACTTCTTCCTCAACTTAACTCATCTTACACCTACCCAAATAAATAACTTGACCCTATCCCCCTTGATCATCCCATCCCACTCGCACATACTTTCGATCTAAGCATACCCCGTATACACCGACCTACCATTATATAACTGAAAAAGGCCACATTACCCCCACCATGTCCCGCAAACTAATCGTCGCCGCCGCCCAAGTCGGCACCATAAACCGCGACACCCCACGCGCCGACGTCCTCGCCCGCCTCCTCACCCTCCTCCGCACCGCCGCCAGCCAAGGCGCCCAACTCGTCGTCTTCCCCGAAACCGCCTTCACCACCTTCTTCCCGCGCTACATCCTGACGCCCGCAGAGCTAGACCCCTTCTTCGAAAAGGGCGACGACATCACCACGTCCGAGAACGTCGCCGAGTTCTTCAGCACGGCGAAGAGCCTGGGCGTTGATGTGTCCATCGGATACGCAGAGCGGACGAGTGCCGGGGAGGACTATAATACCTGTGTCTACTATTCCGCGAGCGCAGGGCGGGTGATTTCCAAGTATCGGAAGATTCATCTGCCTGGGACCATGGAGCCGTTCGAGGACCCCACGGCTATCAATCAGTTGGAGAAGAAGTATTTTAGGCCGGGGAACTTGGGCTTCAAGGCCTTCCGTGCGCCAGGGCTCATCGGGGACGCTCTGAAGACAGATACCGCGGAGACGGAGACGAAGGGGAAAGGAGATCCCATCCTCGGCATGATGATCTGCAACGACAGGCGCTGGCCTGAGTCCTGGCGGTCCTATGGTCTGCAAGGTGCGGAATTGATTTTGTGTGGTTATAATACGCCTAACTTTGCGCCGGATTTGTATGGGGAGCCGGATATGGATATCCACGCGGCGGAGAAGGATGCGTATTTCCATCATAAGCTTGTGATGGAGTACAATAGCTATGCAAATAGCTGTTATTCGATATCAGCGGCTAGGTCTGGGTTGGATGATGGGAAGTATGGGTTGATCGGGGGGTCAGCGATTGTGGATCCGACGGGACGTACGATTGCGGAGGCCAAGGGGACGGAGGATGAGGTTGTGGTTGCGGAGATTGAGTTGGGGAAGTGCCGGTATGGGAAGGATACGGTATGTATTTGATTTTCCCCTCTCCATCCTGTTTTGTTTATGTTGAGATATTCCATCTTTTTCTGAGTGGTTGGCTAATTTGAATGTCGTGATAGATGTTTGATTTTGCAAGACACCGTCGGATCGAGACGTATGGGCTCATAACGTCGCAGACGGCGGCAGTCGAGCCTCCTCTCCTGTAGAAGGAACATTCTGCAGCACATATATATAGAATGGAATAAAGTATACAATAGAAAAACGTTGTTTCCTTTCGGTCTCTGGCAGACACTTGTGGGGTTCTCTAGACAGAGTCTAAGATTTTATATCAGCGAGAACCAACTATATGAAACAGCAAATTAGGTCTGCCTCCACTCCCTGGGGATTCGAGTGCACTTGGTTCCCCTGCGAATGCAATCGAGGCGAGTCCACAGATCTTCTCTCAGCCCGTCCCCGGCCGGAATTAGGTGCATGGGGACGGGAGCTCCCGCCCCTCTCCGGCTGGGTCCGGCTGGTAATCCGTTCAGGATATATTGGGCATCTCGGCTGCCTCATTAGTTA
Source organism: Onygenales sp. PD_10 (assembly GCA_032988465.1). Classification (NCBI taxonomy): domain Eukaryota; kingdom Fungi; phylum Ascomycota; class Eurotiomycetes; order Onygenales; species Onygenales sp. PD_10. Next base: position 42,207 of record JANTQH010000050.1, on the reverse strand, counting down.
CCAGCCGGTAAGGACAGACACATATGGCTCTGCTATGCAGCATGCTTACTGCATTGGCGTGGCATGATGAGTGGCATGATTCTGCAAAGAGATGAGAAAGGTTTCCAGTGGTGTAACCAGTAGTTAGCTGTAGTGACGGGGACGGACGGACTGGCTGGCTTGGGTTGGGGTAGCGTGGAGGCGGCGAGGAGACGGGGGTTTGAGTGAGCTGTTCTGTTGAGATGCGTTGTCAATATCAATGTCGGATATTGGGCAGCAAAGCGGCTCGTCCGGCTGCGATTGGTGGCCAGCAGCCAATCAGCGCCCTCCGCGGCCCGCTTGTACCTCACCGCCAGAACTGTGAGCGCTGGTACCTGCGCCCTCGCTCTCCCAATCGGGAATCTCGACTTCAACGTCCCGCCTCGCAGCTTTCAACTTCTTTATCAACCTCCGCTCCACCCGGCTGCTCGATCCTCCATCTTCTTCTTCTCGTCCCTCTACCCCTGTTTGTTTTCTCCGTGATTGCGTGATTCCATCCCTTGCGACGGAGGTTGTTATGTTTGTATCTCTACTGAGCCGCCCCAGTATAGATCTCCATCTAGATGCTTTAGGAAGTTGATCTCGTGTCGTGGGCTTGGGCATCACCAAGGATATCGTCTCTGTTTGCAATCTGGAGAACCTGGGGTTGACGCCTCTCTACCCTTCTGTGGGCTCGTCTCGACGATTTCCCGCAGTCTCCATTCCCACCATCACCAGGTTTCGTCTGTCTGCCGCCACAAACGTCATGATCCGCGATGATGGTCCCCCGGGCTTTCCGACTCAGCTCTGCAAACCAACGTCCCTCTGTTCAACAAGATGAAAAACCACTCCCGCCAGTTCTGTCGTCTGAACCCGTAGAACCATCCCCGGCATTCCCCGCGGTTCCTGTTTTCATCCCTCCCAGAGAACTTCCACATCGCCCTTCTGTCACCCCGATCAAAACTAAGCCGAGCTGGAACCCATCCCAAGCGTCCAGGAAACCGCGGGTCCAATCGTCTGCTGGGCCAGAACTCCCTCCTCACGTTTCAAATCTCCTCGAGAACACCACAATCCCATTACCACGGACCTGGTCGAGCCGGAAGCGTCGCCGTTTTCCTGAAGCGAACAATGTGGAGGATTTTAGTTCCCTGCTCTTTGAGGGGATAAAGGATAAAGAGGGGGATAGTGCGTCTTGCACAAGCCGAAAAACCTCGCTTGATATTCTTTTGAGTCCACCGAATGAGCTGGAAGATGATCTATTTACTGCAGGATCGGAAACCCCCGCTTCAATCAGATCCCTCTCGTTGGATTCCGTTCCATCTCTGGATAACGATGACGATGTCTTCACCCCATTCAGTGGTCCAGTGACCCCGGTTCTTTCTACACATCGAACACCCTCTGTACGGAAGCAACGGGTTTTTTCATTATCGGAAGCATGCCCTGAGGATCATCCTCTCCTAGCCTCTTCGCCCCTGTGTCAGGACCCTATCCTACCCGACGAAAGTCCCTCGAAAATATCGGCGGACAGTCTAAGCTCCTTTCGATCTTTCCCTAAATTCGGGGCAACCGTCAAATCGAATCTGACAGCGTCGCTTCGAGCGATCAAATCCGCAGCACAAAGCGTATCTAATTTCACCGCCCCCTCCGTTCGATCAGAGGATTTTCTTACGCGGTCTTTCTTCTCCTTCTCCCCCGAACTCACGGACGATAAACACCCCCGTCCTATGAAGAACACTCCATCTCCCGCTCTCCGACGCTATCTAAACCCCTTCACTGCTTCCGCCACAGATATTTTCATATACAATGAATCCCCGCGAGGCACACCCACGCAACCTGCGAGATGTACGACTTCAATACAAATGGAGACCTACGATTCGTCAACCCTGAAAAGAATGCACAGAAACCATACGTACGAAGACGAAGCAGATGATGAGGCAGAAGATGACGATGACGACATACCGTCATCCATCACCTATCGACAACGAGAACCCCGCGAGAACAGTGATTTCCTCCGCATCGTCGTTTTGGAAATGAACATGCGGCGGAACGGCAAGCTACGCAGCGACATGCCAGGTCGAGCAAAAGTGTTACTCCCTCCGCGGACATCGGGGCCGTACTGTATCAATATTGACTCTTCCGAAGTGGTCACGGATAGCTCTGCTGAGTGCAGGACTCCTAGGAGGTGGATTCCGGTGTCAGTCGACGGGTGAATATTTGAAATATCACCCATTGCCCTGTCTCCACGAGCCTTGCTTGGCTTCTTTTCTTTTCTTTTCTTTTGATTTTCTTTTTTATATTACATTTTAGCGACAGTATACTGGTGTTTGACTTGGGGGCAATTTTTTGGAGCTTCTACATATACATACATCTATCAGGCAGGCAGGCAGGCACTTGGTGTTTGGGAGCTTTTTTTGCTATTACGTCTATAAACGCGGAGTACCCACCTCCTTCATGCGGGACGCTTATGCTGTCCAATATACATATTTTTTCTTCTTCTGATTCCCTGCAAATCTTGTCTGATATCTACGCCCGCTGTGAAAATTGGACACGTCTCCTTTGTCAAGACTTGTTTTCGTTGCCATATTTAGAGGGGCAGTGGTTATTCGTTTTCTCTCGCCCTTTTTATTTTCTGAAAGGGGGGACGAACCATGGCCGAAATGAGTGTCGTCCGCATTTCTGCTCGTGTGGGAATGGGTGTACAGTTTAAGGTGACTTTTTTTATACTTGGCATCTTTCAGTCATTTTTTCTATATACAACATAGCATGCCCATAGTTGAAAATCTAAGAGAGCTGTTAACATTTTTAGAAGTAAGTAACACCCTCCTCATCTTAAGATCTGTCAGCTACCTTGACGCGGTGTAAGCTTGCGACGGCAAACCCATTGCTCGGCATCCATTCTTTGAAATGCCCGCAAACAAGGACATTCTCGGGGATTTAACGTGTCTTAAGGTATGTTCTGATTCGATGACAAGGAACATTAAAGCAAGGGGTAATTGGCGGTAACTAACTACCATTTTCCCTCCACTGGGATAGTCTTTTCCAAAGTTATTCAACGCCAGACTATCTCCTGGGAATCGAAGCCTGTCTATGCGCGCATTCTAATTGCGGGCAAGTTTCCTCTCTGCCCTCCTTGACTCCGTCTGGGCCGTTAGCCGTGATTGGAGCCACGTCGTTATCCAGCCTTGCTAGTTACTTGTCGCCTCGCGTTCAGCCTCATCACCAAGCCACCTTTGTAGGCGACGATCTTTCAACCTATATAATGGAGACAAGCAATTTCTTCCGCTCATCTCTGGTCTCTGGAGGGGATTCCCAGGTTGCATATTTCACCAAGCACAGGAGGGTGAAGTATAAACTCGCTTTCTTCTTTAGCCCCCTGGCTGATCGTGTTTTAAACCCATGCAGTCGACGGCAACATGGCCATTAGCAGGCTCCAGGCATCACTTGCCTCCGCTACGAACGAGGTCACGGTAGCAGCTGCAAATATCAACTTCGAATTCACCCTCGTCAAATACGAAGCTCCGAAGGAATACCAACCTCTCGGACAGATCCTTTCCGTAAAGCGAAAGAAAGATGCAGAATATGGTTCAAGCCATGTCACCGCAAGGAGACTCGGTGCTCTGTTCGAGGGTGTATGCCCGAACACGCCAAATCTGGTCAGAACATACGGCGAACGTGTCTCGGAGATATCGAAATCGGCCATCGATAAAGACCACAATGAGTATTCACAGTCGATCTTTTCTGCCTATGCCGGAGTTGACGCAACCTCGATTTGGGCAGCAGCAACATCTTCAAAGGCCGCTCTTCATGTCCATCTTCTGGCCTGTATGTTGGCACGCTTCTGGGAACCACCAGAAGCGGTATCAATTTGGGTGGAGCTGGTCAAGAAACGGAGAGAGGATATTGCGACCAAACTTGAAGATGGAGATAGTCTTCCTTTTGCAATGGCCACTGCGGCGGCGCAGGGAGAGATAGCAAGAGCTCAATTAGCTGAGTGGGATGCTAGTGCTCGTGCATGGATTCGAACTGCAGACGAGATCAAGTCCCGCCAGCAGACTCAGTTACAACTGGTGCTGAAGAATATTGACGCCCCAGTCACTCAGTTGACCAATGTTTATTCCGGCGTTCTTGATGTCTGGACATCGGCTCTCAAAGTCATGGAAAACCTTCTGTCAGAAATGCCGCAAGCGGTTCGAGATGGTGCCACACTTCTTGGTCTGGCGTCATGGCATATATATCCAGACTTGGTTATATTTGGGTCTCGAAATGTCGAGATCCGTATGAACGACATGGCAGTCCCTAGAGGCGGGGTTCTGAGTCTTGGCCTTTCTTCTCCCCAAGAGAATTACACCCGGGGCATATATTGGTCCCTATCTCTTGCACATCTGCGGTAGTTACTATGGTCCCTCGGTCCGTGCAAGACGTCGGCTTTCAGAGGATCCCAAGCGCATTTCGTTTCCACAGTTCCAACTTGCTACCCTTGGCGTTATTCTTGGTTATTGGCATGTCCCACTGGAAGAGACGACAGAGAGCATTAGACTCCTACTTGCAATAACCGAAACGCTGCAACAGTCACCCCGCTGGGCAGTGCAAGATAGATGGATTGATATGATATCACAACCGGCATTGGAATATCTCAGCGAACACGGAGAGGAAGACAGTGAATTGATTTCTAGGTTAATTCATCTTGGGCGCCGGCGCTCAAACCTGTTTTTGAAACAAGACTCTTCTAGGTCTGACCGTCCCTTTTTCGGGCTTCGCAATTTGACCACGTTATTAGAATGCCTTAAAGGACCTGAGGAGCGTTTGGCCTTCCTTCGTCATATGGTTTCTAAGTCGCAAAATCTCCATAAAGAAAATACCATTGTACGCTATTGCCTGAGCGATACCCCTTCAAACGAAGCGGGTAAACCAGAGATGACAGAGATTCACCCATCCAAGCGTCCACGGCTAAGCACCAGGAATGGCGAATCCGCATCGGCATGGATTAATAACGAAGCCCAATATGCAACGGCCTTCCCCCAACACTCCCCCCAACATTCCTTGGCGCTTAGTTACAATTCTCACGTCAAATCAGCTCCCAATGAAGGATTCCATCATCGTTGGTTTCAAAATCATGATGCTCGGCAAACATCTATACCGAAAGAAGAAATATGCCATATAGGCAGTGCAGCACACACATTCACAAGTGACTTGATGTCTATAAAAGCTAATGGCAATGGCATAACCCTCTCTTTTGCCTGTGGGAATCCGGAAAGCGCGGCGATATTTACAAGCTCATCCACTGCTCGCATGGTGCACAATGCTTCCTATGAAGATATTTTTTGGTGCATCGAATCCGGATATTTGGACCTCTCCAAGCTCGAAAAGTTAATAAAAAGGGAAAAAAGCCCTCTTTTTCGTACATTATTGGCTTTGGGATTTGCATCCAAAGTCTACAATACTCTTCCCGATGCTACAGTGACCGTCTCGGTCCTTAATCAGGTACTTGTTGAACGCCACTGGGCATCAGCAGTTTTAACCCTACTCCCCGTCAATGTGGTGCCCCCGTTCCGGAACATCACCCTCTCGCTTGTTGCTTATTTCGAGGGGCTTATCGACACTGATCCTGATAATCTTAAGGATGCGTTTGCCCTGTGCTCTGGAGACTCGATATATGTTGCAATGCGGGTAAGCTCTCCCTCAACCCATAATATTCGGAGAAAAGTGCTAATAATTCCGTACCAGCTTGTCTGTGACCCTTTTGAAGCACCACGCGACATCGAGTTAAAACGAATTCTTGGAAACATTGGCAAACCCGGCGTGGTATTTCTTGTCTCGCCTCAAGCCCCTATAGTTCGGGATCCTGAATTAGGGAGGTGGTCGGCCAATTACAGCCAATTTGATGGTACTGCAATGGACAGCTTTAGCACAACATCACTTCATCTGTCCTTCACAGACTACCATGTTCCCATTTTTGAGAATGATTCTCGTGGGGATCAGGATTTCCAAGCCTCGATTTTAGAAGCCGTCGTCTCGGTCCGGGATTCCGGGAACTGGATTGCTGACGTTGGAATTATCAGAGCTTTCAAAGAAGGTTATATTTCCAGGCCACGTCAGCAACGGCCGTGTTCACATCCAGATAACTCCGCACCAGAACAGCCAATTATAGCGGTGGAGTGTTGGGATGATATCCTGGATAACCCCGATGGGGTTTTCGTCGTGAAAGCACATGGAAATTGGATCGCACGCCTCGCTGTCACGGCGGTTCTGGCCGAGCATTCAAGAACGAAAAAAGACATGAAAATAACGGTTGTGCCGAATTCTGTCTGTTGGAAGTGTCTTGCGAAAAAGTATACGCGCCGTGCGTTTGTTTATTGAATTTCGAGGCGCATATCCAACATTTCTAGGGGTTAATGATCGATGAGACTGTTTGGTAAACTATTTCCAGCACTCGTTTCTTTCTCGCTATCTATCACTCTGATGGAAACAGAATGAAATATGAAACTGGAGTATATTTTCAACTTTAGGTTCCAGATATGTAGATTGCATATCGGATAGATGAGAACATCACATTCCAGTTCATCATACCAAAAGCTTTCGGCTATGGGACGCTTATATATAGAGTACTCGAGTTTCCATCCGTGAAATCGCCAGCCTAGTTTCCTCTTCTCATTCCCTCTCTACTAACTCATTCATATCCTCCTACCACAAAACTTTCGCACATCATCACTTCATGAAGGGCGGTGGCGCGAATCCTAAATCAACGGAACCAAAAAGGAACCATCCCAGTTAGCCACAGAACAAAATCAAAAATTAAATGCAAAAAACAAAAAAAAGGGGGGAAAGAGAACATACGCTCCTCATCCACCACCGTCCCCTCCCTCCAACTCTCCTCCATCCACTCAACCCGAACAACATGCGGAATCTTCTTACTCGCCCGCGCAGCAATCTTCTTCCTAATCTCCTTTATATCGTCACTACTACTCACGCCGTCACTATCCACGACAACATGCGTGATTCGGGCGTCATTTATGGCGTCCTCTTTTTCCTCAGTGCTGTCTGTGGGGAGGATGACGATGCCGCCGGCGAATCGGATCAGGTTGGAGGCGAGGTGGAGTCGTTGGGGGAGCGGCGGGGATTGTGAGGTGGTGGTGGTGGTGGTGGTGGTGGGTGTAGCGAGGTAGATTACCAGGCCCTTGAAGAGCCAGCCGGGGGAGTTGGTGAAGGGGGTTTGGGATTCTTGGTGGTTTGTGATGTGGTGGTCGTTGAGTTGTTGGGAGAGCTGGGTGATTTTGGACGGGGTGAGGTTTGTGATTGGGGGCATGGATTCAAGGAGCTGGGTGGTGGTGGTGGTTAGTTGTTTCGGTTTTTTGAGGCAGAGTTGTTTGGGGGAGGGGGTGGGGGTGGGGGGGTTGGGCTACCTTCTTCAACTCGGACACATCGACATCCCGTGCATAGCTGTCTGAGTATTTATCTACGTTGTCGGCAATTTCTTCTTCCTGATCTGCTGTCGTGAAGAACATGTGTCTGCGGATTTGATAGTTGGATATTAGGAAGCTGGTCTAGAAAGGGGCGAGGGTGACAGAAGGATTGCCAGCATGAACTAACTTTGGTTCCAATGGGACGAGATAATCAGGGAGACCACTGTCTATTTCGTTCTGTTTCAAACAGTCAAAAAGCCACGAGGGCCGGATGACGTTTTCTTTCGCACTCTTTTGCAGGGAGGCTACTTTTACGGTTCCTAAGATAGATGTTAACATCCGGTTCGTTTTTCACAGTCTTTTGTTTTCACTTACGGCGATCAGCAATGCAGACTGTATTTGGCGCTGCGGTATTCGTCTGATATATCTTCCCGCCATTAGCTTTCACGAGCTGTTCCAATTGCGCCTTGGTCTTTTTCGGTTGTTGCATTGATTCGGTCATAATAACTAGTCTCAAAACGTCAGAAAAGCAACCTTGGAGAGTGAAAACAGAACATCCCGATACTCACAAAAATTAAGGCCTTCAAACAACTTCCCCGAGGGCCCCTTATATTCAGCACGTTTTCCCCCACCATATCCCGCAACTGTTAATGGCTTCTTCGTCGTCCTTTTTGGCCGTGCCCTGCGTGAATCATCGACTTTGAATTCCTTCTCCTTCTTCTCCCTTTCCACATTTGACTTGAGATCCATAAACTCCTGAATTGACAACGCGCTGTGCCAGTCCTTATCCATACGCAGTCTCTTAAACCGCGGAAAACGCAGTGTGAGGCCCAGCCGAAACTGATCAGTAGGAGTAACCGATGCAGCTTTGATGCATAACACGACGGATTCTTCGGGCTTTATCCAGACATCTGGACGCTCATATTGCGCATCGCCGCCGCCTAGCTCGATGTATTCTGTAGGAGGGTGTTTGGGGTCCCAGTCGTGCCATTTTCCGTCGGTGTGATGCCGAACATTGGCATAATCTGCTGCTGTGAAGCCCCCGCCCACTTTGCAAAACGAGAAACATTTCGTGGGATGGTCGCCTCTTTGGGCTTGGGAGTCGCCAACCCTCAGTCCACACAGGAAGCTGGATAAGGCACCGCCTCGACGACCAGAGCCGTAGTATCCACCGATGACAATGCAGTCGAGAGATTCACCAAACTCGGTCATGTATTCTGGTTTCACTTTCATCCAGTCGTCATGGCGTTCGTTCAATCTATAAGGAGAATTTGGGTTCTTCAGAACAAGACCTTCGGATGCCTCAGCAACAACTTTCCGGAGTAAAGGTTCGATATCGGCGGCAGAGTGGGCTTCCTCGTAGGTGTGTAATTCGAACCGACGATGCACGGGAATAATGCTCGCTTCAAGAGCCCTTCGACGATCGCGTAGAGTGTATCTGGTAAGTGCTCGACCGTTGAGATAAAGGATGTCAAATATGCGGAATAGCGGTCTCTGTCCGGTAGAGAAAGGGTTCCGCTGTTCAGCCAACGCCGCAGTTTTGAGCGTACCAAACGGCACAATAGCATCGTGTTCCGGATCCCAAGTGATCATTTCCCCGTCTAGAATAATACTTTGAACCCCATCGGCAAACGCGTTCTGAAGATGCCGCGTAAGTGCGCCATTCTCGTCGAATAACCCATTGCCATACAGATAGGTATAATCCTTGGCTTTCCTCGACCAAAATCCAAATTTTTTTCCTCCTTGTACCGTATCATCCGATTCCATATGAAGTTGCATGCGTTCTCCGTCCAGCTTCTCCTCGATCCAGAAAGTTGGGTCTTCTTCATCCAGCCTCATCTTCGCGATCATCTTTTCGAAAGACTGCATCTGGAACTGTGCCAGCTGAGGTTGGAAACACTGCATCAGAGCAACTTTGGCTTCATCCCCTTCTAGTCGAACATTGGGGTCGTACAACTCCCAGCAAACTCGTCGTAAGCTGCTCGAAATGCTAAATAAAGCCTCCGCATCTGGATGCCATATACTAAAAAGCGTCCGCTCCGTCGCTCCCACCTTCATCTGCCTCAAGATGATCCGGATAAGCCACATCAGCTCTTCTGGGTTCATGCGCCTGTAGAAATACGACAGAATAGGTACTTGCTCATCTTCCTTCGACGCCACAGACAGCTTGTCCAGCTGCTCGTTTACCTCCTCAATAGTCATGTCGCCCACCTCAGTTCGCATCGGCCGCTTGGAAATCACTTCAAAGCACCGCCCCGCAAAATCACCAGCCATCCGGCTTGCGAAGGTCTGCCCGGGGACCTTCCAGTTGAGCAGGTTAAAGCCATCTTCGGAGTTTTTATCAATCTTCATTACTTTCACCAACAACTTCCCAATGGCCTTCTCCTTTAGCCCGTACATTGCTCGATCACGGTCCTTCTCTGGTACTATGAGCCGGAACGCTGGAAAGATGTCGTCTCCCACTTCCTTTCGCCATCGAGAGATGAACCGTTGTATAATGTCCCGGCGTAGTTCTTGTGGGGTTAGGTGAACAGGAGCCCCATGCCCGCGAGGACCAACCTTTCTCCTCGCTGCAGCGGGGCCCGTGGGGCGCTTCTTGTTTTCGTTAAGGGGGTTAAAAAGGGTCAGGAAGAGATCGTGAAATGGCAGTGTAGGAGAGTGATTATGTGGGCGATTTGGGTATCTAAGCAGCAGGTATTAGAGACCTGGTTGTTCTTTATACGAGTTCATAGAAACAGCGTACTTCTCATTGAGCTCAGCCTCTGTCATTTCAGTCCTTTGGAAGCCATCTGGCTGTGTTTCTCCCTCTGCATCCATGATAAGACTGAGGCGGTTGTTGATGTTTGATCTGGATGCACAATTGACGGAAGGGGTTGTTGTTCAAGCAGACTCTCATATGAGGCTATACACAAGCGGACCGCAGAATGAGGAGAGATGAGAGAACTCTTTGATGCAGCCGGGTACTATTTATTTATTTATATTCGGATGTTTCTCTCTCCAGGCAGCACAACGCGAAGGTTGCGCCAGTGCACGTGATCTGATGTCATCGCTTAGATAGATGATCTTTGACAGCGAACAAATGCTTCTCGCGCCAGGCGAATTCAAAAATAAAAATACAAGAAAATAGCCTTATGATTCTTATTCCACGTAGATATGGAAGATTCTTAATTTAAAAGCGTAAGCAGTAGAATTTGAGGAAACGGAGTCCTATATTTGGATTTTTAGTCGAGACGCGGCGGCTCGCGTAAGGCTGAGAGGCCAGACTAACCTTCTTATTTAACCAGGGAACATCTCCAACTATCTGGAACCGACCTGCAACATGACAGTTCAACGCCGCTCTGATATGACGCCCTCCCGTCTGGGCAGTCTACAGTTTCAGTGGTCCGCCTACAGATTTGAACGTGATTCTTTATGCGATTGGATGGAAGCCTGATTTTGAAGTGCTACAAACGTTGCTTGGTCAACACTACGGGCATCTTGACCTCCATACAGCCACCCTTAACTCCCGCGATATCGACAGCGATGATACTTCAGCAGAGGTACATTAATTAAATTCTGTTATTATTTGGATAAAACAATTGGATACTGGGCATACAGCCTGCGTACCTCATGTCCGACGAACCAACTCGCAATTCTGGCCTACGAGCAGGTTCTCATAGGCCCAACCCACCCCCAATCCCAGCCAAACCGGCTGCTCAATCCGCTGCGCTCCGGGGAGCAACTCTGGCTTTCAAGGCACAAACAGCAGCTAAGCCTGCGGCGGAAAAACCAGTGGAAAACACTAGGGATGTGGCAAGGATTGCCCAATTGAATGAGAGGTCCAACCGACTTGAGAACGGAGAGGAGGAGACTAGGGAGGGGGATGGCTGGGCACAAGATGCAGCGGGGATTGTGGAGGACAGAATCAAACGGTTTACTGAAGCTCCCAGTTCCATAGTGCCACAAACTTTATCTAGCCGTGATGCAGGCGCTCTCCGGCCGGGAACGGCCAATCCCCAGCAGATCGCCGCACAGCTGGCTGTGGGGAGATCGACGGCACGGACCTCAGTACCTTTATCACCAGCCAAGGAAGAAAACCGGCGGAGCAGATCACTGGGCCCGAAACCTGGCCCAGGTCCAGTCCACGGTGATACAGCTTCAACTACTTCCTCAAAAGCTATCAACAGTAGGAGCTCACGGGGCGAAGACGACAGTATTGCGACCGCATCGGACCTCGAGATGGATAACCACAGACATATCACGGATCCTCGCGGACGGCCAGTGGTAAATGCCAGAAGACCCATTGCGTCTCTGAGGAAGGACCACACGGGCGCCTCGCTGCCTCCCAGTCCACTTTCCAGAGAGATAACACGCCCACGCCCGATCGAACCTGAACGGGGCCATTCTTCACTCCAAAACAGATCACGGCCTCCATTACCGCCGCGAACACCCACAGCAACAGTGAATAAGCTCGATCCTTTTCCGCGGGCCATTTCTACAGGTGATGACAGCATAGTTACGAAGTCTACAAGTGCCAGAACAGCGACACCCAGCGCCACCGTTCCACCATCTCACACCATGTCCTCCCCAAGCTCCCGCGCTAGTTTACGACCTCAACATTCTGGAATGTCGGACCATTCATTGGCAGATGCCGTCGCTGCATCTTCATTAGCATCCTCCCGGGCACCGTCTCCATCGAAGAAAAGCGTTCCACCGCCTCCACCTCCACATCGACGCTCTCGCTCTCGATCATTCTTGAACCCGAAACATCCCAGTGCCCAGAGGGACCCCTCTCGAACGCCCAGCCCACCCAAGGGCATGAGGCAGACAATGCGACAGGATCCAAAATCCGACGATGAAGCCGAACGGCTGAAGAAATACCATCGGAGCCGCATCATCAAAACACACCCGAACAAACATCGCGAAGGTGATCGCAAGCGTTGGAGAGATCAAGTCACGGAACGGGAACGGAAACGGTATGAAGGGGTGTGGGCAGCAAACAGAGGCCTTTTAATGCCCTATACCCGCGAAGCCGGGACGATGGGTGGAACGTCACCACAAGACATGGTACTAGATTTAGTGGTTCGGGACATATGGTCCCGCAGTCGTCTGCCTTCGCAGGTATTGGGCCAGATTTGGGAGCTCGTTGGCCAGGGAAATGACCGGAGGATGCTCTCTAGGGAGGAATTTGTCGTGGGGATGTGGCTGATTGACCAGAGTTTGAAGGGCCGCAAACTGCCGGTAAAGGTGTCGCAGAGCGTGTGGGATAGCGTGCAACTGATATCTGGCATTCACTCGGCATCATCCCAGCGCTGATGTCTCTGGGTATTGATTCGGTAATGTTCCTTTGAGATGCTACTTTTAATCATTGTATAAAATAGACACATCAATACTACTAGTAGTTTATGCCCGCGAATAGTCTGCGGGGACTCGATCTTTAGAATGAGGGGTACTTTCTTCAATCTCCCTCTGCTTCATTCCTCAAGCCATCTCCAAAAAAAGATAGATCGTAAAATGCCAATCGCCATGACCGCAAAACTTCTTGACTGCCAGGATTTCGTCTCGACCACATCTCGATCTATCAAATTATCAAACTCCACAGTGCAAATCCCGATGTTCCTGTTCGGGATTTGAAATGAAAGGCTTGGCATTGCTGAGTCAGATCTGCTCACGTGACCTGCATACATCGACCTCCCGTCGTATCGTGGATATCGGATCCAACCAGCCAACTACTCCTGGAGATATCCAGTCTTGCACTGTAATGGCCGATGCGTCTGTCCCTCGTGCCACCTAGACGTTGTTTTCATGAATAATCGTCAGACTGCCATATCTCAAACATCCCCAGGACCTGTAGCACGTCGAAGTACGCTCCGATCCCTGCATTGAGCCTCAGTAGCCCGCGAGGGGCAGGCAGCCTACCAAAGGGGGCTGGCGATGGCTTCACTTCCAGATTCTCGCTTTGACAAGATGTCTGTCACCAAACAAACGCGCAAGAAGTTTGCAAAGCCGCCTGTCAAAGTTGCCTGTCTGTCTTGGTGAGTGATGAGCGGGTGCGAACTTCGCCGCTGTACCATTGGCTATTTTACATCTCCTTTCTTTTATACCTGCATTTTTTTTATATCTCACCTTATGCTCTGACATGGGATTTTCTTATTGACTAATTTATCGCTAGCCGGGCCTCCAGAATAAGATGTGACGGGAAAGAGACTTGTTCATCGGTATGTAAGTTCCTATCGATCCCGTCGGAGGAGCTGTGCTAAAAGACGTGATATTTCACCCAGTGCGCCAGCAAGGGGAAAGAATGCTGCTATCTTCCTAGCAAACGGGGAGGCCCACGCAAGAAGAAAATAGTACAGCCGTCCTCACTGGGCATGCAAATGCAACATAAATCATGGACTTCAACCCTGACAAATCCCCGGGTTGACGAAGGTATGCACTAACACTTGGGGTTTCGTTGCATGGCATAATGAAGATAGAAGTAATGCTTATATGATGTTGAATAGCCGTATTCAACCAATTCGACTCACTCGCCGCTCCAGGGGCTGGCTTGCGACATCTGGATTTCTCACCAGAGGTGCAGTCGATGTTTGAGGATTTGTTCGTCCAGGCTAGCGGGAATAACGCTCGTCTTGCGATGAATCCCGAACCTGTTCCTATCCATATCCCTGAACAGGAACCTCCGCGAGTGAGGGTGTATAGCAGCGAGCAAGACATGTAAGAGTTCTGCAAAACTATATGACAGGGGTGATGTTTTTTATTCATTCCTGGGTCATTTAGACGATTGCTGATTTAACTTGCAGATTAAATGGATATTATGTTTTCATCCACCAATACTTCCCGATATTTCCCCCTACACATTCTCCAATTGTAACCGACCGCCCATTGGATTCGCCAGGTGGCACGTCAGACTTAAAGTCGTCAGGCACGCCTCTGGCTTATATGCCTGTTTCGCCTGTCAGTCTTGCAATATCAGCAGTGTTAGCACTGGTTCCTCACCCAAAGGACCCGGAGCCAACATCTCCAAAATCGGTACTGCTCAGAAGGGAGTACGCTGAGAGGTTCTCCCGGGTAGCTTTGGAAAGTATTGAGGCGGAATCGGAATTCGCTGAATCCAGCGCGAATCCTTCGCAGGCCCTTCTTAATAAGGCAGCGATACCGAATCGGTTGCCTATCCACCCTCACACTCCGGTTGAGCTGGAGTGTATACTCGCGCTCCTGATTCTCAGCGCCTATGAATATGCACAGCGCGGGAACCTGGTCAGGATGCGCAATCGTGCTGGCCAGGCTTACGTTATGGCTATGAACATGTCGCTTCATGCCTTACCACCGGAAGATAATATGTTCTCCGAAGCGAGACGGCGAGCTTGGTGGATGACGGTATGATGAATCAACGTCGTTCTACTATAACTGCATTTTGGCTAATCCCCGCATAGTATTATTCCGTTTGCCAGGGTTCAATCGTGAGCACAACGGTAAGAGTTGCCATGCATATGGACTAGTCAGATTTTACAAACACGTAACTGATATTTATTTTTTCATGGAAAGCCTCCAACGATCATTGCCAACGATCCCAGATTTGTTACCCCTTATCCACGCTTTGCTTCAGATCCAGAGGTATGTTGTCCGATGCAGCTGTCGACATTTTCTACTACTAACCGTTGTTATCATAGGGCTGGTCAATTTTATTACGAGCACAACACGCTCTTCTTGCAGCAACCCAGTTCATCCTTGATCTAAATCAGACCCTAAAATCCAAAGGCCAGATGCATCATATATTTGAACGGATGAAGAAGCTAGACGGATGGATTCAACCCGTTTTGGCTCGTGCGAACAACCCGCCATCTTCACCACCCCCGGCTAATGATTCGGAAGAGGTGGTTGCACAAAGCATCCGAAATATCTCCCTTATCAAACTTTCTAGGCAAGTAAACGACTAGTATACCCGCATTCAAATACACAACGAATCTAACATTAAAGTACAAATTAGCGCACGAATAAAAACCCACCGCTTCCGGGCATTCCTCGACATTCCTATATTCATCAAAAAACACTGCGATCTTACCTGCGCTAGCATGGCATACCCAGACAACCAAGACCCCATCACCGAATCCTTAGCTTCCCAACCCACTTCAAAACTCTCCTGCTCTTGCAGTAGTCTATATGACATCCCCGGCGTTCTTCCAGCAGGCCAATCGCCATCCTCCTGCTCAGCAACCTCAGATACCTCCGGCGCCACTACCAGCACTTCCTGGATCAATGAGGACGCATTCCCCTTCTCAAGCTACCAATCAACAGAGATATGCCTGCAATCGGCGCTTACAATTGCCGAGATGTTCCACACGCTCCCCTATCCGAGTCCAATTTATGAAGACGGAGTCGACAGTTCGTCACGCCCGCCAACACCTTCAGATCCAAGCACAATGCCCCAACGGACAATGCCTTCATTCGCCTGCTGCGCCATGCAAAGTAGTTATGCGATGCTTATGCTGTATTACAAATCACGCGTGATGGATCAGACAGGAGAATCGGAAATTGCCGATAATCCGCTAAGAGGGGCGGAGGACGTAGCGGAGGAGCTGCAACATGGCCTAGACTGCGTAATTGCCGCAGTGAGGAATTATTCGGCTGCTTTCGAGGCGTTGGATGGGATGAGAGGTTAGTTGGAAATTTTTGACCTGTCCAGATGTGATATTGTCAACACAAAGGAGAATTTACCGGCTAACTCGCTATATAGATGAGATCGAGGGCGCATACTTAACGGCATTTCCCCAGTCCTAGCTCCATTTATAATCTCAAGAAACACGGAAAGAAAAGAAAGAGAGAAAAAAAATGAAAAGAACCAGGACAAAAACCTATTATTCGTTCCTGTATCTACCCATAATCAAAAGACAAAAAAGGAACAAAAACAGGCCAATAACGCTCTCCAAAACAACAACCATGACCATTCCGCAGCTTGGATTCGACAACATCCATGCATATTTTCCTCCCCTCTTCTTCTTGGATATACCACCTTAACGATTTAATTAATGATGCACCCCCCTCACCCTCACCTCTCTATTCGGTTTCTCTTCTCTTCTCTTCTTTTCATTTTTATCTTTACATATATACCAGTTGTATAATAACCATTTCGGCCCACCCCTTTCATATATTGCCTATTTCACTTCATTATTTTTTATTTGATTCTTCTCGTCTGTCTATACCGTGTCAGGTGCCCTTTCAGTTAGTTATATAGTTCTTCCTCGTTCCGCGTATGCATGTGATGCCATTCTCGCGCTGGCGATATCCATTTATATATCCTATTTTAGTTATTTTTGCTTATATTTCTCTCTCTCTCCTCTCGAACCCGCCCTTTCTACTATATAGGAGCTGGGGCTTTCCTTATCCCGTTACCCACATATTCATACTTCTCTCATGTATTCCCCCGTGATTTGATGATTAGCTATATATATTCAAGAAAACAAGTGATTGGATGCTGAAATTCCCTCCCTACTTATCAATTACATCCCGTCCCCTCTAGTTCCTCTACTGTAGACCCGAAAGAAGAGCACAGGAAACATGCTCATATTATACTTAAATCCAAAAGAGAGTAATGTGTCGTTACTATGTGTTTCGTCGACTATCTACAATAATAATAGCCGTAGATAGCCTATTCTAATATCCACGCTAAAGTAACCGCAAGAAAAAGAAAAAAGCCAAAGCCACAATAAAGAAAATAGGCAAAATAAAACCAAGTTTCTAATTAGGCAGCCAAGTACCATCGGCACCACCCGCCTAATGCATTCACAGCTTCGACCTAATCCCCTCCAACCGAAACTTGACATCCTTCAACACCTTGCTGGTAGGCTTCCAGTCATCAAACAGTTGGAGCAATTCCGTCGTTTCTTCCGATAGTTCGCGACGCACGTATTCTTCTTCTAGGACACCGCGCATGGCGAAAGGGAGGATATAAGGGTTTGGAGTGGGGGTGGTGGCGAAGCGGCTGGATTTGTTGTTTATTTCTAGTTTGGCGGCAGGGACGGGGGAGGTTTCGAGGGTGTATTCTACAGCGAGTCTGCGGGTGAAATGTAAGTCGATTTGCTATTATTTCACGTTCGTAGGTAGTGGTGGGGATGCTTACTGGTATACAGCTTCGTCATCGTATAATCGGGAATGTCCATCTCCAGTGTATAGACTCCCTGCGAGTGGAGAGGATAATTCACGTATTAGGCCGTGGTCTGATATTCCAAGGTTGCGGAGTTTCATGGCGAAGCCGACAAGGTGGGAGAGGCTAGGACGAACATGTTAGCGGCTTTGTGCTTAAAGAATTTATGGAATACTTACAAGCTTGGTGCGTGTACTCTCCCATCGACAAAGACAGCCCGATATATATGGGGGTGGGAAACGGGAGCAAAAATGGATGACTAGAAGAATATGAGTTTGCTGTATCTCAAATCAAAGTAATGTATTCGGGTACGTACCTCTAGAGACACCAATTGGTCATCTATGCTCCCAACATACACTATCCTTACTCCAAAATCGAGGGCCACTTCGAGGGCCGCAATATAGTCCTGTGAGACTTTACTCGACAGACTCGCGAAGTCAAATAGCTCACCCGCCGATCCACTGATCCAGCGGGACCTATAGCCCGGGAAAGGCCCTAGATTGACCCCTGCCATTGCGCATATCCCTATCCTTGCAGAGCTTACACAACCAAATGCTATGAGTTTGGCAACCAGCATCGTCGCCACTGGGACACCCTGGCTATGACAGGCCAACATGATGAAGTCCGCTTTCTTGATATCTTCGATGTAGTCTAGGAGGAGCTTCCAAAGCAGATCAATGCGTTCGGATATGCGGCCTTCGCCTTCGAGGGAAATTTTCTGGACCTCACACGAGGATTCATGAGATTCAGCCCAGCTGTAAATTGCTTTTGCTGCCATTGTTGAAAACTTGAGAGATGTACCTGTCGGCTGGCCAAGTACGGTTCGAATCAATGGCGCAGGAAAATATCCGTGCACTCCGATTGCTAGGGCTCGCTTCACTCGGGGGGGATCGGGAGTAGGTGTGACATGGGGCGGTTCGGTGCCTTTAGTGTAATATAACAAACGAGAAATTTGCTGGATGATACCAGGTCTCTCCCGTATAGGGAAGGTATCTCGAAAAGTCGGTAGTACTTGATTAGGTATTAGGATCTTCGTAACTGAAGAACTGGGTGATTCATCCTTTGGAAGAGTTGGAGCCTTTTTACTACTGAGTTTGGATGGCGTATCAGGCACCACCATTTCAGCTACAGGCTCTTTGGGCTGGGCTTCCGTTGGGGCAGACCCTGCTTTGGGTTCCGAGACTTTGATGGATGCGCTCGCCTGGTTTCGAGATATTGATTTGGTTGGGCTATCAGCGGATTCTGGCTGCTTGACGTCCTGTTCGATGGGTTTTGAGGATTCCTTAGACCAAAAGAGCCAACTAGATGGCCTTGTTGAGTTTGTGGGTACATTGGTTGGTTCAGTCGTCTGGTTTGTCTGTGGTTCTGTGGGCGACGGCTGCGAATTTACGGCATCATCATTCCCTTCAGGACTCTGATCATTCCTCACGTTAGGGGGTACTTCCATGCGGGTATCTTTTTGAAAATCCTCAGTTTGCCGGGGAATAGACGAGCCGCCCCACATTTGCAACCACGATCTCTTTTTAGGAGTTGAGAGGGTGTCGGGTACTGTAGAATTAGGTTTTGGTTCCGGTTCGACTGTAGGCTGTTCTGTGCCCTTTGATTCTGGTTCTGGCTCTTTGGCTGCCGGCCCTTCTACCGAAGGTTTGGACGTCGCGGCAACCTCACCAGGCCGTTCTGTTTCTACAGTACTCGGGGCAGGTTCCGGGTCATTCTTCGATAGGGCAAGCCAGGCAAGCCACCCTGATGACTGGTTTGACGGTTGCTCTTGATCTTCTTTCCCACTCTCCTTATTTCCGGGAGTAGAATCCTGGGTCACGTCCTTGTGGCCAAGCTCTTTTCTATCAGATCCACTTTCCACCTCAGGCGAACCTTTTGGCAAGGCAGTGACAGTATCGCTGCAAGCGGCATTTAATTTTGTTTCTTTAGCTTTCTGGTCAGACATAGGTATATCTGGAACGGATGCAGAGCCAACTGAAGCAATATTGATCCGAGTTGTCGCTACTTCTGCGGGTAAGGACCTCGTCGATCCCCCAACTTTCTTTGTGAGTCCGAGAGATGGGGCTCTAACGGGACGAGATTGTGTGAATTGCGTAGATTGCGTAGATTGGGTTGTCACGGTTCGTTTCCGCTCGGGAGTCGGGGCGCATTCTGCAGATATGCTCTCTCGCGCAACTTCGGTGACGGCTGGTGCCTTGGGTTTGCGAGGCCAGGTTCGGGTGTACCAGTTCTAGCATTCAGTAAGCTAATGTCAACCCTCTGAGCAGTATCAAAATAAGGCAAACCCATGTTCTTACCGATCCAGAGTCTTTCTGTTTGTCCGGAGTCAGGGCGCCGGTGGGAGTGTCGGCGCTCATGCCGGCATCCTGGGAAGCATGTGCCGACTCGGTGTCGTCATTAGGGTCGTTTGGCTTCACCCGCTTACTCGGTCCCGCGGGCGCCATAGGAAAATAGAAGAAGGCATAACACGGCCAGCACGTACAGGACAGAGGGCGCTACAGCTCGAGAGCAGACATCGAGGAGCGCAGACAAAGCGTTGGGGAGACTTCTGCCATGTTGTCGCCGGCATTGATAGGCAGAGGAGACGCCCGATGATGTAAGGCGAAGTCATGTGACACGGGCCACACCGCCCTGGGCAGAAAAAATATATTGCCAAGAGCGGAGATCGAAGAGAGACTGAGACGACGACAACGACAGAGGGGAATATTCCACCCCTTGATTGCTGCGACTGGGACACACGGGCGGGATTCTCCTTGCTGCTGGTTGCCGGCTCACATTCTTTCAGCCTGGTTGATTCCGGCTATCTATATTAGCCATGGCGATCCAGAAGAAGGCAAGTCCCTGTTCATTCACTGGCACCCTAATATGTCTTTGTCGCACTCTAACAGTTTGTACTATAGCACGGAAAAGGCCGTTTGGATAAATGGTATAAGCTTGCCAAGGAGAAGGGCTATCGAGCCCGTGCCGCTTTCAAGCTGATTCAGCTCAATAAGAAATATGGATTTTTGGAAAAGAGCAAAGTGCTCCTCGATCTTTGCGCCGCACCCGGTGTAAGTTACCCGCCTGTCTGAACGGGGATAAGTCATCTCTAACCATCACACCTACGTCCAATAGTCATGGTGTCAAGTTGCCGCAGAATGCATGCCCGCACAGTCCCTAATCGTCGGTGTCGATCTCGCTCCGATTAAACCAATCCCCAAAGTCATAAGCTTCCAGAGCGATATCACCACCGACAAGTGTCGTGCTACGATCAGGCAGCATTTCAAAACCTGGAAAGCAGATACCGTCCTCCACGACGGTGCGCCAAACGTCGGTGTTGCCTGGGTACAGGATGCTTTCTCGCAAGCGGAGCTGGTGCTTCAGTCGTTGAAGTTGGCAACGGAATTTCTTGCTCCAGGAGGCTCATTTGTTACAAAAGTCTTCAGATCTAAAGATTACAATCCCTTGTTGTGGGTGTTTAAGCAATTGTTCACAACTGTCGAAGCCACCAAACCACCCTCCTCGCGAAACGTTTCTGCGGAAATTTTCGTCGTCTGCCTCGGCTTCAAGGCTCCCAAACACATCGACCCGAAATTCCTTGACCCTAGACATGTCTTCGCCGAACTACAGGACCCCACTCCAAACCATGAAGCAAAGGTGTTTAATCCAGAGAAAAAGAAGCGGAAGAGAGAGGGTTATGAAGAAGGCAATTACCTCCAGTACAAGGAAATCCCCGTCAGCGAATACATAAACACCACCGATCCAATCGCGATTCTGGGAGAGTACAACAAGTTGAGCTTTCAACAGTCGATGAGCGGTGACATTGCGCTGGCAACTCTTGAGCGGCTTCCGGAAACTACCCCCGAAATCAAAATGTGTTGCGAGGATCTCAAAGTGCTCGGAAAGAAGGAATTTCGTAACTTGTTGAGATGGCGTCTGAAGGTTCGAGAGCGGTTCGGGCTGTCGGTGAAGAAAGGCACCAGCAAGACAGCCGAGCAGCCTGAGGAAGTAGCTGAGATCGAACCCATGGACGAAGAGCTAGCAATCCAGGAAGAACTACAACGGCTGAAGGAAAAAGAGACGTCAAGGCAGAAGAAAGAGCGCCGCAGGGAAAACGAGCGCAAGCAAAAGGAGATCGTCCGAATGCAGATGCACATGACTACTCCCATGGACATCGGTGTCGAACAAGCAGGCCCTGCCGGGGAAGGGGCCATGTTTGCTATCAAGCCGGTTAACAGAATTGGAGGAGCGGGGAAGCTGGCGAGTGCCAAGATGGTGGACGTTGAGAGCTCGGACGAGGACGATTCAGAGACAATCGATGATGAGACCGATGATGAACAAGACCGCCTCGAGCGTGAACTAGACTCCATGTACGAAAGATACCAGACTGATCGCGAAGATCGGGATTCAAAAATACGTGCGAAGAAGGCGCGGAAGGATTTCGAAACCGAGGAGTGGGAGGGGATTTCTGATTCCGGAAAAGAAAGCGGTGCGGAAACAGATGCTGATGATGTTGAAATGGGAACTCCAATTCTGAGCAGTGCTACCGAAAATAAAGGCTTGTCGAATAAAGCTGCAATGTTCTTCGATCAGGATATCTTCCAAGGACTCGGGGATTTGGGCGAAGATGATGAGGATGAGGAGGATGATGAGGGTGAGGATGAGGACGAGGATGAGCAAGATGAAGGAAATACCCAGGTTTCAGAAGACGATGACAGCGCGTCGGGCGAAGAAGAAGAGTATTCAGATATGTCTGAGAGTGAAGATGATATTCAACCCCCACCAAAGTCAACAAAGGCGGACCGCAAAAAGTCCGAAAAGCCCGACTCCTGGGATAAAAAAGATAAAAAGAAGTCATCCAATATATCTCCCAATTTCGAAGAGAAGCAAGATGACCCGCGCAAAAAGAACGGACAACTAGGTAAGCCCATCTCCCATCCCCTATCACAGCCCTAACCTCTTCCTCTCCAAATCACCGCCAGTCAAAAGCGAAGAAAACAAAAATACTAACAACCCCCCAGACATCGACATCATCACCGCAGAAGCCATGGCCCTCGCCCAACAAATCGTAACGGGCCAAAGGACACCCGCCGACGTCGTCGACGACGGCTTCAACAAGCTCACCTTCCGCGACACCGACGGTCTGCCAGAGTGGTTCCTCGACGACGAAAACAAGCACTCCAAGATCCAAAAGCCCATCACCGCGGCCGCCGCCGCCGCCATCCGCGAAAAGCTGCGCGCCATCAACGCCCGCCCCATCAAGAAGGTCCAAGAAGCCAAGGGCCGCAAGAAGTTCAAGGCTGCACAGCGGCTCGAGAAGCTGCGGAAGAAGTCTGCGTTGTTGGCGGATGATGAGGGGATTAGTGAGAAGGATAAGGCGCAGACGATTGCGCGGATGATGAGCCGCGCGATGAAGAAGAAGCCGAAGCAGAGTGTTAAGCTTGTTGTGGCTAGGGGAGGGAATAGGGGTATTTCTGGGCGGCCCAGGGGTGTCAAGGGGAAGTATAAGATTGTTGATGCGCGGTTGAAGAAGGATGTTAGGGCTGAGAAGAGGTTGGCAAAGAAGAAGAAGAACTGAGTTTTTTTATCCTACCTTTTTTTTTCGTTTGGTTGGGTGATTTTTTTTTTTTATTGTGGTATAACATGCGGGTTAAGGGGCGGGTTTGCATAGGATATAATAAGCAGATAGATGGGAAGAATTTGAAAATCTGCTATTTTGGATTGTCTACGCTGCAATATCGGCTATTCAATTCTGACTGGATTTAGGAAACGTATGTGTGGTAAGAAATGCACCTTAGGCAACCAAGCCCTCATTGCTCAGGCGGGGGGATTTATATCTGGGTATCTAACCCCAAACACACCCTGAAGCCAGCTTCATCCCTCCTTTATCAGAATAAGAACAGAGCTATATAGAAAAGGGAGAAAAGAGAAATGGTTTAAACCCCACTCATGAAAAACACAAAAGGACAAACGAAAAAAACCCCGAAATCACAACGCCAAAAAAAAAAAAAAAAGGGATGGTGTGTTTCTAAATTCTATATGTCCCACCCCTCACCCCTCCTTCCCCTCATGATTAACAACCAAAAACGAAAAGAACACAATCGTAGCACCAACCCAGTACAGCGCACTCGAATACTGCCCTTGCAAGAAAATTTGCGCAACAAGGGAGAGCGGGATAGTCAGACTGAGACCGACAGTGACCACCAGCGGCGTTGTGAGGAGCATGGCGTACGCCCAACAGATGTCTGAGACGACGGAGGTGACTGAATTGACCTAAAGACGTGGACAACTGTGGGTTAGCTAGTGGGATTGCGAAGGGGGGAGAAGAAGTATACTCTATTGAGTGCGATAGGAAAATGGGCCATGTATTGCATGCATACCAAAACAATCATCCACACCCTCTGACTATCCGGCAACGCGAATGTCTCCCAACCAGCCAGATGCAAAATCACCAGCCCGGGCCACATGATAACCGTATTGATTAGTCCAACCAGCCCGAAAAATAACGACATGTTCACCCGACTCTCATTCCCAACCTGCTTCTTCATCACGATCGTATAGACACCATATAAAATGGCGCTAAATGCGGCCATGGCATCGCCAAGGGCGATCTCGCCTGTCGTTTTGTGTGGGAATGAGCTGTGTGTGGCGTTGGCGTCGTTATCAGCGTCATTGGAACCGGATAGGTCGACGCGGGAGATTAAGAAGATTCCGGATAAAGAGGCGAGGACGCCGATGAGTTTGCGTGGGGTGAATTTCTCTACGCCCATTATTACGCCGAATATTAGGGTCCAGACGCCTAGTGAGTTATTATAAGCAAAGTGTGTGATTTATGCGAGGAAAATGGGAGAACATTATTCATTCGTACCGCTGGTGGATGTCAATATTGTCGTGCTTCCGACGGTTGTGAATTGCAAGCATGCCATGGCAAAGTAATTGGCCTGGGGTTCGGATTAGTGTCTATCTATGCGCAGGGGGTCTCACAGAATGCCCAAAACGTACCAAGAACTATATCAACCAGTTAACGAAGCAAGTTAATCTAAGAACCACAGAGGTAAGTTGGGGGGGATGCTCACCCATAATAAACAAAACTCCAAACTCAACTTTGCCGTCTCTCTAAACCCCAATCTCTCTGAAGATGAAGAATCGCCGGCATTATTTCCCTCGGCCAAAGTTCTACCATCACTCTCCGGATCCACATCCACCTCATCATCCGCAGCTAAGAAGGGGCGGGACTCATCAGCCGCCTCACGCGAATCCAATTGCGCAACTAGCGACCGCAACGACGTGACCTTCGAGAGCTTCCCGGCCCTCCATAGTCTGAAGAGCCTCCGGCCGACAATAGGCAACAGTGGAAATATGAAAAAGGCCGTGTTCAAATATGTAACGAAGAAAGGTTTCGAGTATGTGTTGTCTGCGAATATAGTCTGCAAAAAGAGATTAGAACAAGACAAAAAACATAACGCTAGAATGCCAGCTCATAATCGGAATGATAACTGTAACTCCTCCCCCAACCCCCCCTCCATCCTCCCCCGCCTTCCTTTCAATTATAAGACATCAAACAAAAGGAAAAAACACTCACACTAGCCAAAAAATTCGACGCCGTCCACAGCACCACCACAACAAGCAACAGCACGATTCCCAACGTCCGTCTCGCGAGTCCAATAATTAACGGCGACGAACCAGGACCAGCCCCAGAAATAGAACCAGTATCGTCCTGCCTCCGCTTTATGCGTCTCCCCGAGGCACGCGATATCGATCTTGACCTGGCCGTATGTAGAGCAGCGCCTCCTCCGGAGGAGGGTCCGGAATCCTCGTACATGTGTTTGGGGGCGGATATAGTCTTGGTTGATAGGTAAATGTGCAGTTCTATGTCGCGCGGGACAAAAGGATGGGTCTGTAGGTGGATATCGTGAGCAGGGTGGGATTTCGAAGGCAGAGAAAGATTCGATAATCAGCTGATAGCTTAGCTGTGGGTTGGTTTGTACTGGGTACAAAGAGATATGGGCAAGACAATGGCGGATCGGAGGAGCGGGAGGTGTGGACGGGGCGAGAGTCGCGGCGCATAATGGTGGGGATGCTCTCTGGGTTAAGTAGCCACAGCGGGCTAGTATTCAAAGACGATGAGCTGAGACGAGTTCTCAGGAGTGAAACGTCATAGCCGAGAGAGGTATTCGAACGGAGGTTGAAGAGGTGACATTGCGGCCGGGTGGTGTCAGGTTGTTGGAGATGAGGCTGAAATAAACAATTGCTGGGGTTGGGCTGCTTATCTCAGACGATCTGATAAGCGAAGATCGGGTCTGGAATCAGCGGAGTATCTACAGTTCTTGTGTATGAGATGTTTAGGATGGAATGAATTTATCATTAATGGCAGCTCATTTGTTCTATTAGTGGTCTCTGCACCCTACATTCCCATAACCTTCGTATAGCGAATGTGGGTAGTGTATGATTTACCTGCTATATACATATGGAACCATTCAGAAGCTGCCAATACCCCAGATCCTCTGCTACCGCCCATACAATAGCCACAGCTAAGCTAGACAAACATGGACGGAGCCCAATAATTGTTAGAGAGAAAAAAGGGCGGGGTACAAAAAGGCTGTCATAACAGCAACGCAATCCGACGCAGAAAGCAGAACAGGGGATTATATCCAAGAGCACAAACCTTTATCTCCCGGTATTGCAGAACTGGACGATAGCAAAGTTGCCACAGAGGAGGAAAGGGACAAAAAGTAAGAACATTAACAGCGCCATGGTCGACAAAATCCGGATGATATCTGAATAGCCAAGCAACCAAGCCTGGACGGCGGGGTAGGGCCCGAAAAGGTAGACAACATTACGTAGGCGATGAAGAAGGAAAGTCTCTGCGGCAAATTATAATGATTTCAAGATCACAACGCCGATGACTCCGGAATAGAAACGAGGAAAGGTCCAACTCAAACAAACAGGGTGAGCTGCATATCAACCACCCAGCAGAAACCTCCCATAGCTTGCGAAAGTCGTATTAGGCGGGTTATACGTAGCTCAGGGCCACAGTCCAACAAGAGGAAATTGGCAAAGCGATAAGAGCGAGTCGTTAACAGGCGCAGCCATCACGGTCGTTGTCAAGATGGATATTGATTGGATCAGCGAAATCTCCACTATACTCCTCAGATTCTTCTTGTAACAACGCGCTTTTGGCAATTTCTATTCCAGACTGTATTAGCAACTAGCGCTCTCGGGAGTGAAGGGCCAAGCTCGTACCTTCGAATGCCTGTTCGACATTGACGGCCTCTTTAGCGCTAGTTTCAAAGTAAGGAATGTTTCCCTTGGATTGGCAGTATGTCGTGGCTCGTTTCGAGGATATCATTCTTTTGCTCTCTTCCACGTCGATCTTGTTTCCCAGCACAACCTAATAGCCATGTAAGCATGCCAACGGAATGATATGTAGGGTGATAGGCGCAACTCACGAAAGGGAAACTTTCGGGGTCTCTCGGGCTAGCCTGGATGAGAAATTCATCGCGCCAACTATCCAGCGTCTCGAAGCTCTTGGAGTTATTAACGTCGTATACCAAAACACAGCAATCAGCTCCTCGGTAGAACGCCACGCCTAGCGACTGAAATCGTTCTTGTCCAGCGGTATCCCAAAGCTATCCCAGAGTAAACAACAAAGTCAGCAGCCACTTTCATGAAACCAACAAGATATGATGCCCGGCGTACCTGCAGAGTCACGAGTCTGTCATCCACCAAAACGTCCTTCGTCAGGTAATCCGCGCCAATGGTTGCCTTGTAGCTCGAGCTGTATTTCTTATTGACCTGTTGGATTCATAGATAAGCTGCTGTCGTCCGTCATACCACGTCGCGGGGATCAAGTGACGTTATACTAACATATTGGTTCATCAAACTAGTCTTTCCAACGCCGCTGTCGCCGAGGACGATGACCTAGATGGAGCGAACGGGAGTGGTTAGCAGGGGTCATTACGGGACGCAAGAGCAACAAACCTTCAAAAGGAGCTTCTTCCGGGTAGCCATGTCTGCAATCGTGCGGTCTAATGTAGTGTCTAGGGGTGGAGAGCAGTCCAAAAATGGGAGCGTGGGAGAGGACTCGTCGTTGGCCGCAGGAGGAGAACGGTTGGAGATGTGGAAATCGGAGAAGCAGCGGCCCAAGGAAGCCCGTCCGGGATAAGACTGCAAGACAGAAACTGGCAGAATAGAGAGGGGGGTGGGAGACAGAAACAAGCAGATGTCAGGAACTAGGAGGAGCCCGAAAGCGCAATGCGGACGGAGAAGCAAGCTGGGGTTGAGACAGAAGATGCGGGAAAGGGGATGGAGACGATGATGATGATATCGGGGTGAGGAGAGAGGTACATCATTTGACCCGCTAGGCCGCATTGGGGCTAGTGCAACTGCGGCCTTGGCGCCGATAAAGGGGGCACGTGATCATTTCGAGGCCTTCTTTTTCTACCACGACGTCATCATATAATAGATATCACCTTGGACAATTGTACTACGTACATCTCATGGCCACTCTGCTACATTTCATCTCAAGGAAATATTGCATATACCCTCGCTAGTTCATGCTCTCTTTGTTGTCATACTAGTATAGCTGGCCTCCCTGCCATGCACCGGGCACCACCACCCCTCTCACAGCCTCAGATTCTTTCCCCTGGTTCCGCCGAATCCTAAACCCACAATTACGATGCATTAAACGGCGGCTCCCGGACTCCCGCCTTACTACAGGTAGATGTTGCCTGGGGGCTTGAGCGCTATATTCAATTGAGATTGGTATTTCTGTTGCTTTACGGGGTCGTCCCAAAGATAACAAACAGTGACAGGATACAAATCTATTCCCCCCTGGTTTCCACGCCGTCATATTTACGACATCATCAACCTCTTTAGCCTGGAGGAGCTGGCCTATCTAGAAAAAATCCATACACCCATGCTATCCACCTGCAACCCCCCCAGCAGCGCCTAGGACACAGGAACCATCAACCGGTCAATATCAGGCCCCCATCCTCCATCCACCCCAGAAAATAAAATCGTATTCGTCCCCGACTTTAAATCAACGTGGAAACTGCTGCTAGCAACATCACTCCCCTGCGGCAGGAATGCAACCCTCTGCGCTTCCCCATCATTCACGACCACGTCAGCGAATCTCTGGCCATCATCCCCGTTCAAATGCTTGATTCGAATCGTCGTTCGCGTATCCGCACTACTACTAACAGACGAGAACAGCGCAGTACCACTCGCTGAGCCACCAATATAGCCAGCCGCAGAGGATCCGGAGCACGATGAGCAAGATATCGTCCTCGCGTCCCCGGCCAGCGTTGCTGCCTCACCCTCATAGGAATCCTCGCTTGGGCCCGGCTCCCATGCCCCAGTGGCGATATCCGTGATGACCCAGTTGACTCTGTTTGCCATTTTAACTGTCGTGCCGGAGATCTCCAGCGGGAGCCAGATGTAGGTGCTTCGCATGAGATTCCCGCTGTGCCAGCGATCCCCCATGTAAATTGCCGTGTCCCCTAGTGGGAGGATGAAGGTTGTTTGTGACGCGTACGTATTGCTTCCGCTGTCCGCGAAGGTTTGCCAGGATGACCATGGCCCTCCCATTGAGGTTGCGATGCTGTATACATTGTCATTCGGGTCCCAGCCGGTAAGTTTAGAGCCGAACATGTAATAGGTGTCCCCCTTCTTCAGAACTGCAGGTGATTCAATGCTTTCGGACCAAAGGTAGGTTTCGGATTCGACAGTGAGGTAGTCGGCGGAAAGCTTCATTATCCTAAGGCCATTTTCACGCTGGCGGGGGGTAGGGAATTAGCGACTGTGCTGCAGAGGGAAAGTAACAATGCTCCTTACATCTTCACTTAGCAAATATCCTGTTTCATCATCGTCGACAAACACGCCCATATCCCGACTCTGATGGTCCATCGGACGGAAACTCCCCTGGTACGAATATTCCCCGCATACCTCGCTCCCGGTAGCCACCCCAACTGCTGCCTCGCCATAGTCGCTACTATCAATATGCAGGTACAAAACGTACTGTCCAGTGCTTTTGTTATAGACTACTTTTGGCCTCTCAACGACACGACTGGGCCCCAGATCGCCACTGCCTTGTCTCGTGAGCAATGCGCCAACATACGTCCATTCAACCAGGTCGGTCGAGGAGTAGCAGTTGATATTCTGAAAGGCGGAACCTTCAGTCTTGTCCTCGCCGATCATGTAAAAGGTGTCGTCCACTTTGATGACGCCTGCGCCGTGGGCTTGCACATGCTCGCCTGTATTGGCCTAGATGTGGGAAAGTGGATATCAATATTTGATGAACGGGGCTTGGGAGAAGAGCACTCACGGCGGTCCATGTGGCCCCCGGTATGATCTGGAGGGCTGCATTCACAGCACCCCCCAAAGCCAGCAGCGTGGTGGCTAGAGTCGCAAGTGGGAACCTGGCCATCGTCGCATTTGAGACCAGTTATCTACCAGCGTGCAATTGTCCTGAGGGGTAGAAATTTCTTCCTGCGAGGTTTATATATTTCGCACGCAAAATCCCCCATTATACTAGCCGATAAAAAGAAGGAAGGGTTAAGAACCTCATATATAATCAATCAGATTGCAGCATTTAGATTATTGGGCGGACTAACGGATGCATACCCCTGGCAAGGGGGCCAACCCGCATGAGGAAAAAGAGCAGCATATTGCAGAAAACATTCAACTTCTCCCTGCCGGCCCCCGAGACTGGACCGGGCCCCCCAAGCGGGTATCCGGGGTAAATGGTCGGGATCCATAGAGTTACGGATGGGGTTCCCGGTCCGCCAAAACGGAAATGCGGAGGATCTGTCGGATAAATATTTCCTCAAATATGCTATAAATATTGGGTTAGTAATGTGTTCTGGAGCACATTGCGTAACTGTTCTGAATGGCCCGGTTTCTCAACAGCAAGATGTTGTGCTCAGTTCAAGGTGGTGATGGAATGGTTGGGTCAAAGCTATGTTAAATAACTTGTTAAATCATCTGGCTCAGGGGCTAAGATGGACGAGATATTTACGATATCAAGAGCCAACCATAACAGAATGTGTTTGTATGAGTTCATTTAAATTCTTTTTTAGTGACTCTGATGATAATTGGTTTATCTCTGGCTTAAATCCATAGTTCTGGTATTCTCAATGCCCCCTATTTCGTTGGAGAGTGCGGAGTATGTAGTTATTGATTATGTAATCCATTCTGATATATCAAAACAACAGACGACATCCTCTCTTCATACAACAGAGACGTCCCGGTCCTGGAATTATCAACACTGTGCAATGCCGCAGAGGGGTCTACATCTTCATGTCTAGCTTATAACCGCATGCCGAACTTCCAATAAAGACCTAGTTCCGGCCATGTGCTTGACAACCCCCCGGCATACGGATCTCACAGCGCTACCTTGAACCCAGCCGGTTAGCACACGCACCAGAAACCAGGCCTGTGAAATGGCATCTACAAACTGGCGGGAAGAGTACTTCCTAGCTCTCGGAGTCAGAGATGCGCGAGAGCAAGCAAATGCAGCAGTATATGATGCCTGTAAGCCCCCGCTCATCGACATAGCTCCGACTACCCCTCTATCCAAGATATAGACAGCTTCGACCGTACCCTACCTACCTATCTCCAGGACGAGCCGGCACCTTTTTACGTATACTAGATAACCTGACCAAACCATGATCAAAAACCATCCAGACACCCGCTTAGCCGACCGCACCAGCCAGCTCCAAACCCACGCCCATTCTCACTCCCCCAGCGCCCCCTCCACCCCGCACCGAACCAGCTCCCCCGCCTCCACCACCACTGCCACCAGCGGTAACAACAATAACAGCAATAAAAAACCCACACCGGCGCCCCAACAACCCAGCCACCTCGTGCACCGCCCCTCCTCGGCCTCCCTCCAGCTCGCCGCGGCGCGTCAAGACCTCTCCGAAGCCCAACGCTCGCGCACAGAACTACAGGAGAAGCTATCGAGGACCAGCAGTGAGCTCGAGAAGTTGAAGAAGAAATACAATGCGGATGCAAGGAGGATGGATTCGTTGGTTGCGGAGCGGGCGCAGTTGGTGGTTCGGTTGAGGGATAGAGATGAGGAGTTGAGGGGGAAGGCGAAGTTGTTGGATGTAGGTTTTTTTGATTCTTTTTTGATACCTACTTACATACATACATGCATACACGTACCCCGCGCGGGGGGGTGGATGCTTAAACCGCGGATTGAGGGGGGAGATTGGTACCGACGGGTTTGTTTGCTCTGATACTAACCATGTGCAATGGCAATGACAGGACATCCAAGCCGAGATCGTCTCGCTGAATCTAGAGATCAACATGTCTGATCAGAAAGCGAAGAAGCTCGAGGCGGAGAACAAAGAGCTGGTCGATCGATGGATGGCGAGGATGGGCAAGGAGGCCGATGCGATGAACGAGGCGTCGAGCTTTTCTTGAACTTTACATATCTGGGCATTCTTACCCCTGTTATATGTTGAACCTACTTGCTGTTCAAATGAGAGGCATGTAAGGGCTATGACTGCATGAGAAAGCTGTGGGGGGTGAGATGGAAGGAATGGGGGGGATGCAACATTATAGATGGATTGGACATCAAAACGGAGGCCATCAAATGACACGGCATAGTGTCACGAAATGAAACGAAACGAAACGATGCAATGATGCGATGAGTAGTTATATCACTCCTATATTTATACTAACCGAAGCAATGACAATTATTTATATTTGCCCTGCGCATCCATTGGCGTTAATTGATCAGATCCGATTAACGAAGTTGGGTTTTTCTCTGGTTCCCTATGACCAGGTATCCCAGATGTATCTCCGGCTCTCCGTAAGTTTGCCCCCAACTCCCGCATTTCTGTGTCCCTAACATTCATACAGAGTCTTCCTGTATCATGCATGCCAGGCCTCAGCTTCGTTCTAACTTGGTTGCCTAGTTGCCCACGCCACAGACAGGCAGGACATGCAGGCAAAGAGGGCATCTTAAATAGGCGTCGCGGACACAGCGCCTATGGGCAGCGGCAACTTAATATGGAGCTCTGTCCGGTTCAGTTCCAACTTATCGAGAACGCGCGGACCGTTTTTGAAACTATGTTCGGATTCTTCAAAGATCTAGTCCCCGGGCTGGAGATTATTCGGAAAGAAGTCAACCCGTTCAAGGGCTTGTGGCTGGTGATTACTATCGCAAAGCGGGTTTTTATCTCGCTGCGGGATTTTTGGATCTATGCGGTGGAAACCTATAGGAATCCCCCGCTTTGGGTCGTTGGCTATCAAGTTGTACTCTATCAAGAGCGAATTTTCGGCAAACTGCGGCCGGAAACTATGCTACTGAAGAATGCAGCGCAGGTTCGGCATCATGAGAATTTAAAGAGCTTTTGCAATACGTTTCAGCGGTCTCATCGGGGTATTTATCTTTCTTCCCATTCTTCTGGGTTTCCCTCTGTCTTCCTTCCTTCTTTTTTCTTTCTTTGTTGACTTCAGGTCGTGCTGCTATTATATATGTAGAAATGTGTTAACAGATGGTTACTAGACGACGGTCATCAGCACGTCTTCGACTAGCTCAAAGCTCCAGACGACGCCACAGATTTGAAGAAAGCCCCAGACGACAAGATGGCTCGTGCACGTGGGTTCTTTCTAGAGCGGAATATAAATCGTGGTCAGCTACCGCCTTCAATACGCGGTTCCTGATCCTGTATGGCATTCCTGGCACGGGAAAAACAATTTCATAGTTGAACGGGCCAGAGGAGCGTTTCAGAGTGGCACAGGTCACAAGAAACCTTGCCTGACTCTACCACTTTTTCAAAGCAGGCGATGAGACAAGTAGCACTCCCCTGGCGGCCGTAAAATTGCTTCTCGGCCAGCTCTACGGCTTTGCGCTAGAGAAAAAGGATCGACAATTTGCGACCAGAACTGCGGGTTACGTACCTAAAGATATTACAGGCTTTGAACGACAAACCCCTTGGGGAGCAAGACTTCGTCCTACGAGTATTCCAATGGGTTGTAGGGAGTATTCGACCTTTACGCTCGTGTGAAGTGGGCCAGACGCTACAAATTCACCAGTTTCGCGGTACCACCTATGAGGATGACGACGAGTACGAAGAGACATATATTCTCACGGAGCTGTGGTGAAGGTGTGCGGCTCCCTGGCTCAATATTCCGGCCTCGATGATGGAGATGCTATTCGCCGAATACATCTATCGGCAAGAGAATTTCTGCAGGAACAAATTATGCAATCCACTGCAATTCCAGTTGAACTCAGCAAGTACTTCATCGACGTCATGACCTCGAACGAAATGTTTGCAACAGCGTGTCTCAATGTCCTGCAGTCTCCCTCCGTGTGGAGCAATGATTATTTCCAAGTCTCCGTCAAACCCCACCATATAAGAGCAAGCCTGATCACCTTGGGCCCACTCCTCGAATACGCGGTATTATACTGGCCGGGATTCGCGTGCACGTTCGCCGAGGCAATATCTAAAGAGGATGTTTGTTAAGATTATCGAACAACCCCAGGGTCTTTCTAAGCTTTTGGCTCTTCTGCTTGATCCGCTCTAGGGTCTTTGCTGGCTTGAGGAGTATATCCGTTTCGGAGGGATCGACATTGGGATATACGCGGTCGAGAGAATCCGAGAGCGTTCACCCCACGAGATTGGGCTGCACAAGTGATACATGGCCTAGATACCTTTTTAGAGACGATCCACTGCTACCCAGAAAGTATCCATTCGTGCGTGGAGGACTTCTAGCCTACCACGAGCCCAAACAAGCAAACGCAGACGTTAACTCCCTCTTAGAGCCTGGTCCTAAGATGACTTGTGGAGTCCAAGACGGGGAAGGCCCAAAGACGGGCACATACGTTGATTTCCCTATCGATGACGGCCCTGTCCTGGATATTGTCTATTCACGGAAAATGAAATGAGAATCATGGGAATGGCTGCAGCTGCCCGAGGATGATTACAAGTATATCCGCTCATATATGATATTTACTGCAATAGTTTGTCTTCGATAACCATCAAACAAGCACTTTTAATAAAATAATTCCGTGGTATCTTGACATAGCTAACATACAAGAACAAAGAAATGTCAACTGTATACTATATTCCACTATATGCAGCAAGGTTGACAGCCCGCATTTTTATTAAATTGTGTCTCGCTTTCTAATATTCAGTCCAGTTTCGTCCTGACCACATGGCTTCATTGGGAAATGCCCCAGCTTTGCGGATTTCCTTGCCTCTCTTTTCGACTTCAGTCCAAACCCGAAGAATATTTTGTCCAGTCAGCTTGCGGACTTGCTTATCCGTGGCGCCCCGGTCAAGAACATGCTTAATGAGATCTGGGTACTTGGACACATCCTAGGTTGCAATGTCAGTTTTATCAAATCTTTCGATGCGACGGGGTTTATGGATAAAATAATACCCACCTCTAGGCCGATTGGAAGGTCATCAGTACCGTCAAAATCACCTCCAAGGCCAACATGGTCCCACCCAGCTATGTCGGCGATGTGATAGATGTGGTCCACCACGGCTTCAATATCCGCGGACTCGGGGTTGGTCACATTCACAAAGTTATTTACGAAGGTAACCATAACCACTCCATTATTCTCCTTGACCATGAGCAGAACATCGTCGGGAACGTTGCGAATGTGGTTGGAGACGGCGTAAGCTGATGAGTGAGAGAACATCACTGGCACATCTGTAACCTTGAGCACATCTCTCATGGTATTGGGGGAAACGTGGGACAAGTCAACAACCATCCCAAGACGGTTCATTTCCTTGATGAGCTCCGGGCCAAAGTCTGTCAGGCCTTTATCCTCTCCACCATTCTTCACGGTTGCCGCAGCAGTTGCCCAGGCATTGTCACAGTCATGAGTGATGGTCATGTAGCGAGCGCCCAGGTCATATAGTGTGCGCAATGCTCCTAGGGAGTTTCCGACTTGATGCCCTCCCTATATTACCACAAGCACATGGATTAGCTGTCTGCTGAGGAGAGTGAAGACAGTATGTGATAAGCTTACTTCAACACCAATGAAACTGCCAATCTTCCCTTTTTTGAAAGCGTCGTGAGCACAAGCGGGAGTCTCGCAAAATTGCAAATCATCCGAATACAGCTCGGCCCACCGTTTTGTTACATCGATTTGCTCCAGTGTATTTCTCACAACCCACTAAACACCCAGTCTCGAATTAGTGCTCGCTTTTAGAGGGTTTAGGATTAGTTCGAGAACTTACCGATGGACTATCTGGCGTCGCATTTGGGTCCGGCAGGCAATCCACGAACACACTCCAGAACTGTCCTCCCAACCTTCCCTCGCGGAGCCTCTTGAGATCGGTACTGCCCGATAAATGACCCTCGAAGTCGAGTTTTCCATCATATATTTGATCATGGGTGGTTTCCCTGATAAAATAGGGGAAATCGTTATGGCCGTCTATTAACGGCGAGCTTTTGAGAATGGCTTGTGCGCGCGCCTCGTTGCCTTGATGCGGAGAAGCAGATGCAACTCCGCTCAACAATGCTGTCAAGGCAAGGAGAGGGGTCAATAGCCTAGTATTGGTATTGCGGCGACAGTTGGATAAGCCCATGATGAGATTCGAAAATTTGACGTCTTGCTTAGCTGTAAAAGGCGGCGGCGGATATTAAGAAAAAAGTGCAAGATTGATACAGAGAAAGGGAAAGATTCCCATTAAATATTCCGAGAATAAATGACAGGGGAGTTACATCCCGTCCTCTCCTCGCTTTGTTTATCAGCACTCGGCCTAGATCTAGTGACCTTAACCGCTTGAGACTGACCAAAAGATACTATCTCCTCGTCCGTAAACCCGGCAGTTTTAGCCTCCTTTTCTGGTTGCGCTTTCGGAAACTTTTTATTGACACGATACTTCCAATCCGGCTCATAGCTTGACTAAAAGCTTGAAGATATGGCAGGGAAAAAGGCACTAAAACTGCTTGGTTTCCAGACCAGATCAAAAACCAAGCTTTGAAATATCCACTCTGAATCCTAGGTTATGGATGATATAAAACTAAGCATTTCCGACAGGCACCGGCCGTTCAATCTGCGGGGAAACTTTTTCGAAGATAAGGACCCATTGTATGTTATGTAACTGGATGCTCCCGATTCCCGAAGCACGAAGGTTACATCGAATGCTCGGAAAGTTCCGAGGTCGTTCCCCGCAAGATTCAATGATCGATTTTCATTCCTCTTCCCGCCCTCCTGCGCTCGGGGACATGGAGCCTTTTGGCAGTCCACGTTTTCTATCCAATATAGTTAGCTGGCGCACCCAAAAAAAATAGCAAAAAATAAAAGAAAACATACGACAGCCGGGATTCGCTGGTGGTCACCCACCCAACTACTAGCCGGCCGGCGAGTGGCTTAAGTACGGCTGAGCGGACGGGAAGCCCTGTTTTCCACTCCCTATGGTCGTATGTGCCTGTTTCTCAAGGGAATGGGGATATGAGCATCGAGGAGTCATCTGGCCTCCACCACGATAAGTGGGATCTTCGTGGTGCGTTCTTTTTTCACGGAAGCAATGAAATTGTAGTATTGCGCTGTCCCGATTGATTTGAAACGGCTCACCTTTGAAAGCTTTGAGATAGTGCGGTGTGTACGCCGTAGTTTGTTGTGAAGTTGCGGCTTTCAAGCTGTGTGTTCGGAAGCGGATCAACAGTTGCTCCGTCATCAGATCTCTATATCAAGGTCAACAACCTCTTTCTAAAAGACATCAGAAGTTACATCGTCCACTCCCGGATGCTGTATGGTCTCTGTTCCTTTTCTTTTTTCTTTCTCTGGATGCCAGTCAATCTGAAAAGTCATCTATAGATTTACTCTCTACCTCACAGTCAAAACTACTACTCAATTCCCATGCCTACCAACGTGGGTCCGCCGTCATTCAAATCTAGCCTAATGACCGATTTCCCCTGCTTAGCATGTGGATTTCTGATCATCAGTCATTGTGATTTCCCCGAGTTCCTGTGCAATTTGCGGGAACATGACATATTCTGTAATACTTCCTTGGAATGGATGGAGGAATTCCGAACGTGTACGCAGTTGGTCCAACACCCACTTATCGTCAGGTTCTTTTACCCCTTTCTGACCACATGTTTAGTTCATAACGAAGAGCCGTTTCTCTCAGGCATTGGTTGCCATCCCGGACCTTATAACCCTGATCAGAATTCCGGTCGGTTCAACGCACTCTTGGACCCGACCAGACATTATAACGATGGTAACCAGCAGAACTCTGACGAGATTACATTCAAGCCCCGGTCACGCTGTTCTAATGAAGCAGAGCTTGATATTGTTGGGTATTCGATCCATCAGTCTTGCTGGCGACTTCTTGAAAACCAGGCACAGCGCCACGGTGTGGCGTCCCTTATGAATCCCCAATACATAGCTTTCCTATACAATCTATATCGATCAACCTTTGATGGTTCAGGCCGCGAAGACACAAATGAGTTTGGGGGGCTTTTAGATAGTAGTAAGTAAGACTCTATTTTCCTGAAAGCCTTCCTTCGCACTTATGCTCACTGCATAGAAAACCGTTTCGATGGATATAGTATCTCCCCAGTGTTACACGATGCAGTGTTCGACCCCGCCAACATCAACCAAATTTCGATTCTTATCAGACAGGCGCGAGACCAAGCTGTGGTGCCATTGAAAGAAAGCCCGATATTTGGTCGCGTCCGTAACTTGAATATCCGTAGGGCCCAGTCCAGCAGCTCCCATGGCAATTCTCGACCTTCTCTCCACGCTCTACCGCTAGAGATCATCTCGATGATAATTGAACATATCCCGACTGCGAGTCTTCTTGACTTTTGGATTGCATTTCCCGGTGCTCCAGATTACATGCCGCAGAGATTCTGGAGGTCCCGATTCAGCTATGGAATGGACTTTGGCCATCTTTTCGAGTTCGAACAGATTTGGAATGCCAATAATATCCACTGGTATACACTCTTCTGGAAAGCTAGAGAAATTGCCAATTCCCCTACTTCTGGTCCTCCAATTCGTAATCGCCGTCGAATTCTTCCCATTGTCGATCAACTAGTCAAGTTGGCAATAAAATATGAAAACAAGGAGGTTGAAGGGATAGACCGAAATACGGAGCACCCGATTCTGCTTCAGACCGATGGATTGTCAGCACACAAGGCAAATTTGCCTTTGCCACCTTCTTGGGAGATAAGAACACTTGATCTTTCAACTGTTCGGATTGGTAGCCGGCAATACATATGTGGCCTTCGAATAAATGAAAGCATTAGTGGGCTCGGCTACCATCACCATGATACTAGTGAGAGGTTCGAAATTAACATCGGTTCAGATGGCTTTGTTCAAGAGTTCCTTATACATATGGATCGGTTTGGAATGCGTGGACTACAACTTATAACCAGCCATGGATGCAAATATGGAAGAATTCTCGAGACAAGCTCGTCCGATGAGTTATCCCTGACTGTTTTACCCGTGGGAAAGCAACTTATCGGCCATTTTGATGTTTGATCCACCGTTTCATTAAACCAAATCCTCGTCTGTGTCAGTCCATTCCTTGCAACTAACGGTTTATATCTTGAGTTTAGGCAACCAAAATAACTGCATTCGGGGTTGATGAACCTATCCCTATGCCTCGGGATAGCCGCAACAGCCTTCTTTGGCAGACAGCTCTTCCCCCAGTAGATACGACGGTGGCCATAGACCGACACATGTATCATGAGATTGTGCCTCATTTCTCTGTTTCATGGAACGTCAAATACAATCCAGTGCAGTATCACATTTTCAGAAGTCAAGAGTCACTCCTGGGAATTACGGCATATGTGGAATTTTGGAAGCATATGCGTGGCCTTGAATTCACATATAAGCGAAACGAAAACTCGCACTGCCCTACGGAGCACTCCCGTACTGAAAAGGTATCATTCGGCGAACGAGGCGGGACATGCGTTCATTTCCCCATCGACGGCCCTGGAGGGGAACGTATAACTGACCTATATGTCAGCACTTTAAATTCACTTCCCATGGGTCCAATTGTATCAGTATGCTCTGCCCCCCTTTCATTTCTCCACCCTC
Source organism: Onygenales sp. PD_10 (assembly GCA_032988465.1). Lineage (NCBI taxonomy): Eukaryota > Fungi > Ascomycota > Eurotiomycetes > Onygenales > Onygenales sp. PD_10. The sequence continues at coordinate 2,687 of JANTQH010000050.1, read as the reverse complement.
TGTATAATGATCATCTCTCTTACTGCAAGAAGTTCATCTGAATTGTCCAAACTTACCAAGGTATTTTAGCTATCTACCAATCGAGGCCGGCGATTTTGGTTCGCCGAGGGTGGAAATTTCTCTAAAGGTGTACTACCCAAGCAATCCATTGAGACACACTATGCTCCTAAACCAGACGAGAAACTCATTGGGCTCTTGTGGGCATCAGGCGGCTTTGAAAAGTGGCGAAGCTATATCAGGAATTTCGGTCTTCTTTGTAGTTCGACTGTAAATAATAAGTAGCTTTTAGCAGTGCTTTTCAGGTTGGGATTGAAAAAGAAGTCAACATCGAGTTCAAAACAATCACCTGAGCACTGCAATTTACATACTTTATTTCATCGGTTCCAAGGATGTCGTCCCTATTCCCATTTTTAAACAACCCGAAAAGATAGCTATTAGTTTCCCTGTCCTTGAGAAACATCCGCAAATCTAAAACCTCTCACCATTAAGAAATGATATTTTGCCTACAACTTGTTAGACCTGTTAGAACATCACATCTCCCCCCCTTTGGAATTAGAACTGCATCTGACAAGGTGAAAGCCATTTATAACTTGCCTTCCCCTCAAATGTGCCAGGGTTGGAGCATATTCGACTACCAGTGTGACCGCGTACACTACTACTTGGTCATATTAGAGCCCATCAAAGCCGCTCAAGACATTAATGCATAAAGAAGCTCCTCGATCTGGCAAGACGCGCAAAGCCTTTACAACCAGCATAAAGCTTGTTTTGTGCAGCCTAACTTACACCCAATCATTCTTCTTCATAGTTACAGTCTTGTGTGATTCTTTTACTCTTCTTTTTCTATGGTCTTCAGGGCCGGTCCTACCTTTTCAAAGAAGGGTATGCCATGGAACTCAGCTCTTTCTACTGAGACTTCCTCAACCTTTAACACACCATTCTATAGTTGTAGTTCTAGCTATTATTTTTATCTGAGAGGATTCCCTCCCTCTCTCTCTCTCCCCTTTTGTTAAAAATAGCATTCTTCAACATTTTAATCTCTCTGCTTTCTTAGAAGCAGAATCCGCTACAGTACCATCCAAGCTGCCATCTGCATCTGACGACTTAGTTGACTCTCCCGGCTATCAACCCAAGACGGGAACTCCGCCTGTGAATGCATGGTATCCTGAAGTGTGTGCTTGATTTCTTGAATTTAGATTATATACGTAAAGCGGACTGTCATGTGGATTTCCCAGAGGTGAGAGCGGTCATAACATTCTTGGCCAGCATTTGAAATGTAAAAATCCATTTTCTGTTGCCCACATATGATGGTGCAAGCCCTGCATCATTGTGTGCATCTGTTTCCGCTCCAACTTGCATGAGCTCCCACGATCTTGCAGGTGAGTTTTTCAGTTCATGGCGTAAAAACTTATTTTCCTACTTTGCTTTGGGACCTAGATTTCAGTTCCGTTTTGATAGATAGGTATTTGGAAAATAGAGTCAAAAAGACAGAAGTAGAAAGAGATCGTACAGTTATATCAATCGTCAGCAGCATATTAGGTCCAGGAATTTGCTTATAGGCCCACGTGGCCCACCCACCGGCCTGGCGCCAGATTGCGCAAATCCGTACAGAACAAGATAGATAAGACTATATCGCGGGGTTTCGTGACGTCCCAAACCCACCAATGAGGTGGAGGGAGGAGATAGTTGGATTAACATTTATATAAATTTTTTTCAAAAAAAACCTTCAGGAAATTGGGGGACCAGAAAACTCACCACTGGGCAAGATGGAACCCAAAGGAGAGGCCAAGTAGCGTCTGCTCCTTTTCCAAATAACAGGCATTTCTCCGACACTTTGTGCCCGGCGGAGGCTGCAACTCAGGCCGTCGTACCTTGTATGTGAAAAGGCTATAACCGGAACATGCTATACCGGCAACGATGCAGAGAAAGCCGAGCCAGGCTATGGCATGTAGCGGGCGGCGATGGACGAGGAGTTTCTTGCTGCCAAAGGAATAGGATATTATGGCCATGAAGAGGACAGCGGCTAGGGTCTGTATCTTAAGTCATCAGTATCAGAAACTAGACAGATAATGAGATATCAACAGGGTTATGGAAAGGAATGAAATACGCTTGGGATTGCCGCCTTTGGGCCCCAGATGTCAGGAGCAATCTGCAGGACCATGCCTGAAGTGGCCGCAACTGGAACTGCGAAGGCAGCGATAAGGATGATTTGGAATACTTGGGTGCGCGGGCTGATGGGCGAATACCATGTCCCATAAGCGTCCTCATACCTGGCCATGGCACAAACAGCAAACAATGTATACGGGATCTGGATGGAACCGCAGAATGGAAGACTTTATCGCAATCGCAACGACGTTCAAGGCCAACGAGAATGATCAAGAGAAATGGTTTTGTTGAGGAGCCAGGCGGATCCTTTTCAGTCCTGACACGAAGAACTCCTTTTCTCTTTTTGCAGCAATCAGGCCAAGACTTTTCTCTCGGAGAATACGAGCTGAGCCTCCAAGATAGTAAATTAAGGCGCTTAGTAGCCGGAACCAACCCGAACATGGTAAGCGGCTCTTCAGCAAAGGCGAACTTGGCCATATTTGCAATATCAAATCCTCGTTGTCAATGGGTTTGGCTAAATCCACAGCATGTTTACACTATTCTCACATAATTTTTCCGCGCTAAACCCAATTGGGAAAATTAAG